>JAECUM010012427.1:0-66655 GCA_016617855.1 Megalonaias nervosa | reverse complement strand
AAAAGCAAATACAAAACATAGACATGTCTTGTCTATGTTTGTATTTGCCTTTGAAAAAACTCATTAAGAGTCGAAAGAGCTCATGCTAGTTAGATACTAGTTTTGCACTGTTCGTTGTCAGTTTATTGCATATACATATATATATATATATATATATATATATATATATATATATATATATATATACATTATCAAGTGATCATAATTGTTTGGTAAAGTACACAAGAATGCGTCAGGATTGCAGGTACATCTGACGACTTTTTGTCGCATGTGCAAAATTACTAGTCAGCGTTGACCAGTTCCAGAGGTTCCATTACACCGATATGTGGTAGTTTTTACCGATAACATTTGCTAATGTACCGGAAAAAGATGAGGCTGTCAGTATGCATGTACCGACAAACTGTAAAACGTGTTTCTTAAGTCTTGAAAGTTAACTGTCTCCAGATCAAAATCTGTAAGACGCCGACCTTTTCTTTTCATAGAGTTGTAGTCCCATGTCCCTGCCACTTCGATCAGTGACTGACGGCAACAACGCATCAGCAGGAGAGTCACCGTATCTCTTTCACGGATTGCAAGGGTTTGTTATTTGATTCAAGATGAAACAATATAAATTAAAGCATTCCTCTTTCTGTTTCCTAGATGTTAATCCAAGAAGACACTTTCTGCTTCATTATGTTTGCGTTGAAGAATCTATAATCATGGCACAGCGATCGATAAGTTCTTTTTTTTTTTTTTTTTATACAGTACTAATGATAAATCTACATCGGTTCCAGTACAAATGCTGCCGGTGACGACAAACATGACGGTCCAGTTGGAAAGGATTACTCGTCAAAGGATGTTTTGGCTTGCTATGGCATATATTTCAAATTCAAGCGCGGAGAAATCAAGAACTATTACATGGAGATTCCATTTCAACGGGCCATTACATATTTCAATTCCATGCATCAGCGTCAAAGTAGTTCCACTGGGACTTGAAAACCATTATTCTCTGTGTTGTGAAAAAAATGCTTGAATATCGAGATATTTCTTTGTTTCGGGGTTTATTTTTTATTTATTTATTTATTTATTTATTTTATTTTTTTTTTTTTTTTTGCATACCATTGGTGCTTTTTACTCTTGTTCAAAACAAATTAATAACCACGTGTTTGTTTGCCGGGGGACCGGCATGGTTTGGATTTTTGCCACTTTCTATTTATAGATGGCATTCGTGTGATCTATAACTATTTACTTATAAGTGATCTCTAAACCAAAGTTGTTAATTGTTTGTTGATGAAGTTGGTGACTGACAGTGACGATATTGGAATGGGAATACACTATGGTTTGTTTCACGCAGCATCGCGAATTTTATCTTATCTCTAACTAAGAATATTTTAAAGTCAGCGTCATTTAATTTAGCTAGGAGTACCTAATTCGATTTTACTAATTTGTATGAAGAGAGTTAGGCACTTTTATCAACATTTAATGATAATGGATTTGTAATTTAATGAATTACAGATAGGATAAAATTCGCGATGCTATGCGGAAAGATCTATAGTGTCTCCGTGTTGACTCGTGACGCCATTATATACGTTGTTCTTGTAAAGGTCAGAAACACAGTCATTTCATTTTCTTACTTTAAAGTGGTGTTTACAACATAATTTTCTCGACTCTGTGCAATTGATAAACTATCCATTGAGCAGACTGATTGATTAGCATTTGTACTGGTAAAATTTAGTCTCGTACCGACTTTCCCCGTCCTTGCCGGTACGAAGTACTGGTAATAGCGCAACCGTAGCGGAAACGCTGTCAGTCCTATCGATGATCAGTTCTATCGAGTTAGATGTCAGATGGTATGTTTAACTTTAGGCCAACAATCGGCAAAAGTAAGTTACAATGAACGTAGACGCTTTAAATATCTACCAATTATCAGCGTTAAAGAAGAGAAAAAATTTAATTTGGATATATCAAACTGTTTTGGAAAGAGCGAAGCTAAATTGCGAGGAACTTACTATTCGATCCTAATTCCTGCATATTTTGACAAATATTTTTTTCCAGATTTGTATGTGATTTTGAAAATGAAGCCATGAATTTCATCCAAATGACAATCAATATATAGATACTGTTATCAATATAATTTGTATTATGTGTTGTCCTTTGTCGATGATTATATGTCGTGTATATTTAATTTGTATTGTGTGACTAACCTTAATCCATAATTGAGGGTAGGAGTTGGGCATACCTAGCTAATATCTTTTTTTCTAAAGAACTTATTACATAGATAAATCTGGCTTATGATTTTTGATTGTACATTAAGATCATTATTACTTGGAGGTAAACATACTTATGGGGCCTCTTCACCTTGAAAGTTTCTAAAAGGGATCTTGTTTATGAATTTGATGGGAAAATAACCCTCATCCTGGTGCTGTTATTGTGTCTTAGATTTTTGGGAATGAATGAATGTTTGTCCATCGATGCCGATCACGACCACAGATTCATTTATCTGTTTATTGAGCGGTGTGTACGGAGATGACTAGTGAGGTCAATCCGGGGTATGGAAGTCTCTTTCGCATATGGAACACACAATAGTCGATACAGAAGCTGAATGGTGGCAGCTCTGGCCTCAAGAGTGGCACGGATACTATGCGCTTTCGTAATTTCCTGCTCTTCTGCTGCGCGGGCGCCATATGTGATCTTGCTGCACCAAGAGGGACGGTCTTGCGCAAGGGTTTCCATGAGGCACTGTTGCTATGTAGGTTTTTCAAGGACACCTTCAGTGTGTCCTTGAAGCGCTTCTTTTATTCTCCAAAAGCGCGCTTTCCCTCACAGAGTTCGCCATACAACAGCTGGTTTGGAATACTTTCCTCGGGCATTCGGACGATGTGTGCTGCCAATCTAACTCGGGCTCTCTGCAGCAACGTGAAGACAGATGAGATGCAGGCCCTCATGAAAATCTTGGTATAAGGAATTTTGTCTTGCCATGTTATCCGCAAAATTCTTTCGGAGAAAGCTGCTTTAGAACTGAGTGAGTTTCGTGAATGTCTGCTATAGACAGTCCACGTCTCGCTGGCATACAGGAGAGTGGTGAGTACTGCAGTACGGTACACATTCAGCTTGGTGGTTAAGACTGATTCCTCTACGGTCCCACACAATCCCATGTAGTCTCCCGAAGGCTGAGCTGGCTTTGGCAATTCTGCTGTTGACGTCAGTGTCAATGCTGACTGCTCTTGAGAGGTTGCTGCCCAGATACGTGAAGCTGTCGACAGCCTGGAATATCGGCCCCTTCACTGTTGTGTTCGGTTCACAATATAGCTTTGCAAGTGCAGGTTTGTACAAAACCTCAGTCTTTGTGGTATTAAATGTTGAGACCGTAGTTGTCGCATACCTCAGCAAACCTGTCCATGATATTACATTACTTATTAATTTTTCTCATTACAGTGACTACATATTCATGATATTAATTTTGCACACTATAGTGACTACATAGTCACTATATTAATTTTGCACACTATAATGACTACATAGACATTATTAATTTTGCACACTACAGCGACTACATGGTCATTATTAACTGCGCATATTACATTGATTACATATTAATCATTAATTTGCTATTTGCAGTAACTACATAGTCATTGTTAATATTATTCCAGTCAAGACTAACACCGGCGGGAAAATATAGGTTTACACTTTTATTTAGAGAAGTCATCAAACGTTTTTATTCTTGTAGTTTATTTACCGATTATTATCATCTGGCAGATATAACCCTTTGCTATAGTATTACAAATATGTACTTGGTCGAACATATTAGTGTCTATTCAGTTGACGGAAATTGCTATAATGTTAAATTAAATGAAGAATTCCCCCTGAAACCCTACTGACAAAAGACGTACTTGATGAGAACTTAAAGGTAGCTGGTATGCAATGTTACACATAAATTGCACCTCTGACGGAGTTAGAGGCTGTGTTTTATCTATAAACGAATATTGATTCTTTGAAAGAAGACATAAATTTGTACAAGATAATACTGAAACTATGTGGCTTGAAGCCAAGCCCACAAAATAAAAAATCTTCCTCTGCTTTGTTTATCGTTATCCAAAAATTACCATTGGCATGATTTGAAAATTTTTGAAGAAGACATAAAACTAACATCTGCATTTAATTCTGATACAGTCATTATCGGTGACTTCAACATTGGCATTGTAAAATTAGGTTCATTCGAAATGGTTAATACGTTATTGAAGTTTATAGTATTCAACTATTAATTAGCGAACCTACAAAGGTCACAAAGAGCTCTGAACAGTGTTTGACCACACCTATGTTACCGACCATAGAAGAGTACTCATGTTGCAAATTACTAAATTAAGTGTCAATAATCCCGTTTGCATTGTCAGGTACGATAAAACCTCGAGTACATGAAGACACATACTACTACAACATACAGGTATTGTAAAAATATCAATGAAAAATATCCCTTGAATCCCCTCTCAGATGCTTCTTTTTCCTTGTAGAATCCAAAGATGATCCCGAAGATGCATCCACTTTATGGTATGTTTCCTTCTCTTTGTGTTAAATAAACATGCCAGTATAGTTAATGAACGGGAAAATATATATCACAAACTCGAATGGTACAACAATGGTGCAACTAAAACTAGATGGTACAGCAGTGATATCACTTAGGCTAGATGGTAGAACAACAATATCACTTAGGCTAGATGGTACAGCAGTGATATCACTTGGGCTAGATTTTACAGCAATGAGAGCAATGAGGCTAAATGGTACGATCTTATTATCACTTAGAATAGATGGTACAACAATGATATCACATAGCCTCTATGGTACAGCAATGATATCACTTGGGCTTTATGGAACAACAGTGATATCACGTAGGCTAGATGGAACAACAATGATATCACTTGGGGTAGATGGAACAACAGCAATATCACTTAGGCTACATGGCACAACAATATCACTTGGGCTAGATGGTACAACAGTGATATCACTTAGGCTAGATTATACAACAGTGATATCACCTGGGCTAGATGGTACAACGATGATATCACTTAAGCCAGATGTATCAGAAAAAAACATCTCGTACATGAGGCATGTTTCAAAAATACAAAGTATGGAGAAATATGATAAAACGTAACTGAACAAACAAAAACGAACTTCTACCAAGGATGCCAAGACACCTTGAAAATGTATTCATAGTGTTTCTCCACGCCATTTTTTTAACTGCCATACATAGATTGTGCTTGATAAAAGAGAAAACGTTAATAATAAAGCTGCCATTGCAGTAAATTTCAACGACTTACAAGGAGTCACACAAATTATACGGATCCGACCATAACAAATTAACCAACTTTTGTGAAAAAAAGACTCCCAGGGAAGGACAAAGAAATGAACTGTATATGAAGGACAAAGTCATATGAACTTTGTATGAAGGAAAAAGCCATATGAAATGTGTATGAAGGACAAAGTCATATCAACTGTGTATGAAGGATAAAGACATATGAACCGTGTAAGAGGGACAAAGTCATGTGAACTGTGTATCAAGGTCAAAGTCATATGAACTATGTATCAAGGACAAAGTCATATGAAATGTGTATGAATGACAAATTCATATGAAATGTGTATCAAGAACAAATTCATATGAACTGTGCATGAAGGACAAAGTATTATGAACTGTGTATGAAGGACACAGTCATAGGAACTGTGAATGAAGGACAAAGTCATAGGAACTGTGTATGAAGGACAAAGTCATAGGAACTGTGTATGAAGGACAAAGTCCTAGGAACTAAGTATGAAGGACAAAGTCATATCAACTGTGTATGAAGGGCAAAGTCTTGAACTGAGTATGAAGGACAAAGTCATATCAACTGTGTATGAAAGACAAAATATTATGAACTCCGTATGAAGGACAAAGTATTATGAACTCTGTATGAAGGTCAAAGTATTATGAACTTTGTATGAAGGATAAAGTATTATGAACTCTGTATGAAGGACAAAGTCATATAAATGCGTATGTAGGACAAAGTCATATGAACTGAGTATGAAGGACAAAGTCATATCAACTGTGTATGAAGGACAAGGTCATATCAACTGTGTATGAAGGGCAAAGTCATATCAACTGTGTATGAAGGACAAAATATTATGAACTCCGTATGAAGGACAAAGTATTATGAACTCTGTATGAAGGTCAAAGTATTATGAACTTTGTATGAAGGATAAAGTATTATGAACTCTGTATGAAGGACAAAGTCATATAAATGCGTATGTAGGACAAAGTCATATGAACTGAGTATGAAGGACAAAGTCATATCAACTGTGTATGAAGGACAAGGTCATATCAACTGTGTATGAAGGGCAAAGTCATATCAACTGTGTATGAAGGACAAAATATTATGAACTCCGTATGAAGGACAAAGTATTATGAACTCTGTATGAAGGTTAAAGTATTATGAACATTGTATGAAGGATAAAGTATTATGAACTCTGTATGAAGGACAAAGTCATATGAAATGTGTATGAAGGACAAAGTCATATGAATTTTGTATGAAGGGCAAAGTCAATATGAACTCTGTATTAATACCAAAATATTATGAACTGTGTATGAAGGGCAAAGTCATATGAACCGAGTATGAAGGAAAAAGTCATATGAACTGCATATGAAAGGCAAAGTGGTATGAACCCTGTATGAAGGACAAAGTCATATGAAATGTGTATGAAGGACAAAGTCATATGAAATGTGTATGAAGGACAAAGTCATATGAACTTTGTATGAAGGGCAAAGTCGTATGAACTCTGTATTAATACCAAAATATTATGAACTGTGTATGAAAGGCAGTCATATGAACTGAGTAATGAGGACAAAGTCATATGAACTGCATATGAAAGGCAAAGTGGTATGAACCCTGTATGAAGGACAAACTAGTATGAACTGTGTATGAAGGATAAAGTCATATGAACTGAGCATAAAGGACAAAGTCATATGAACTGTGTACCAAGGACAGTCATATGAACTAAGTATGAAGGACAAAGTCATATGAAATGTGTATCAAGGAAAAAATCATATGAACTGTGTATCAAGGACAAAGTGATATGAACTGTGTATGAAGGACAAAGTCGTATGAACTGAGTATGAAGATACAATGCAGCTGAATGTAAATAAATCTGCTGGCAATTATAATACTGCGCTCAACCACCTGAGTTATTTCTAGAAACAAGAGTTATTTTTTGTTTGATAACAGTATGGGTCTTTCTGTACTGCAATTATTTCTTATCTTCAACTGTAGTGCAGGCGGTATACTCAGTTAAACTGGAAAGAATACTAATCCCCACAGTCATCTGATTTTTTTGTTCCTGAAGAGAGAGAGAGAGAGAGAGAGAGAGAGAGAGAGAGAGAGAGAGAGAGAGCAACGTGTACCGTTTTCCTTCACATCTGTACTCCTTCACCAGACAGTTAGGGACATAAACTTTCCTGTTCCAATATAACACAGTTCTTTGTTAATACAACCTTGGAAACATCAATAAACAAAAATGGTCCCCAGAACAAAGAAAAGTCTATTCAATTGAATATCTACTTCTTACTTATACTCTAACTAGATACACGCTGTTATAAAGTAAACAAAGTCAAGGACCTTAGACATATTTCTACACAATCGTATTTGTAGTCAAGCTTGAATTTCAAGTTTCTAATTTTGCATATAGGGCCAATACCATATAGTAAACAAACAGTTATACCAGGAAAAAATGGAACAGTCCGATATAGTTCTTCATCACAATTTTCTGCTCAGCATTGTTTGTATTGGCATCAATTAAAGCGAGTAAAAGTGTGCCCTCTGTCGTTTTCTTTTCTTCTAATTGAATACAGTGGGGTAGATTCCAGTTAAAATCGTAGTAGAATGAGTTATATGGATGTTATGGGGGTGGGTGGGTTGTAATCTCATTTTTACAAATTGCTAATTTTGAAGACTGCTGCCTTTTTGAGTGTCGTCTTTCCCATTAAAGTAATTAATTACTGTGCTTCCGGTCCTGGATTGAATCAGCCTAGTTAGATGATTGATATTGGTTGAAAGATTAGTGGCTGGATCATCTTAAATCTATTCGGGGATGTCAAGATTTTATAAATAAATCTATAGAGATGAAATGCGCAACACACGTTTGAAATCCACCCACCTTTCTCTCTCTCTCTCTCTCTCTCTCTCTCTCTCTCTCTCTCTCGCACATACACACACACAAACATGGACTGACAGTATTTATAGCGATTTATTCAATAGCACATACATAAATACAGACTATGTTCCTCATTACTGGTGTAAACTAAACGGTGATCGAGAGGTCAAAGAAAACCTGACATTGTACATGAAGTTATCTCCCTCAACTCCACCACTCCCCTAAGCGACTATCGGACTCACGATTCTAATTCAGTTCCCATAGTAAACCTATGCAAACACCATGATATTAGAAATTCATTAACTTAAAAATTTTTAGTACTCATGATCAAACCTATATTTATCAGTATAATACCATTTTTATAAGTCTTTGGTATGATTCGACCGAGATCGAACCCTCGATCTCCCGCATCTGAGGCGGACGCTCTAACCATTTATGCCACCGAAGTGGCACTTTAAGGAAAATGAAGAACATTAGTAATACATTTGACAAACAGATGGTAGTTCTAGGGATCAGTTAAAAAAGCTTTGGTACAATGTCTTCATACAGTTCAGACTTTAGTTATGATTTTATTTATACGTCTGACGAGGAATCTTAATCCGATTATTCCCAAAAATTCTGTTCGAAATCAATATCTAAACAATTTCGTTTAAAAAAAAACAACAACGGTCAAACAAACAAAAAATCGGACATGAGCAAAAATTCATCAGAGAATGTACAATTTCTACAGGTTTGGTTTCTCTGTAGGCGTCAGTACGTATTCTTTTCATCAGGTGTGCTTTTCAAAATATTATTTTCTAAAATGTTCATAGAGGGAGTATAATACATTATTTCTAGTAAGCACGTCTCCAAACTAGAAGCCAAAGATCACATTAAGTTGCTCAAGAAGATGACGTACTATGCCAATATCTATGATTGGAAGGGGTTTTTGATGTTCTGTAAATGGATGGGGATTTTGCTGTTCTATGACTGGATGGGATTTTTGCTATTGTATGATTGGATGGATTGTTTGCTGTTCTATGATTGGATGGATTTTTTTTTCCCTGTTCTTTGATTGGATGGGTTTTTTGCTGTTCTGTGATTGGATGGGGTATTTGCTGTTCTTCGATTAGATGGGGTATTTGCTGTTCTATGATTGGATGGATTTTTTTGCTGTTCTATGATTGGATGGGGGTTTTGTTGTTCTATGATTGGATGGGGTTTTTGATGTTCTTTGCTGCTTGAGTCAGGGGAATAGACTTAGGTTTAAATAATTGGGCTAACGATTCTACTGCAGTGGAGGCTACTATATTATCCAGGCATGCTGTAAAGCATCTTTAGAAGAAATAAGAAAAATATAGTCTTGTTTCTAAGGAAAACAAATATGGTGGTTTTCAAACTTTAATATGAGCAAATATTCCTTCAAAATATCTGAAGATCGGAAATCCACAAAAAGAGCGTAGTGTGAAGCACATTTGTACGGCATATTGGAGAAAATAAGAGTTCATTTAAGCACATTTGTGTCGTTTGTTGGAGAAAAAAATTGTTCAGTTAAGCATGGAGAATCGTCTTCAACGTGTCTGCACAGCTGGGACCGTGACAGAATACAACATCTGATCCAATAGCAGACGTACCCCTTTTTCAAGATTCATCGTACTAGTACAACCATCCTAATGGAAAACCCTCATCTGTCTGTTATTAAATACAGTGTATCGAACATCGAACAACCTAATGGAAAACCCTTATCTGGTGAAAATGTTATTAAATATAGTTAACGGACATCGAACAACCTGATGCAAAACCCTCATCTGGTGCAAATGTTATTAAATATAGTGTATCGTATATCGAACAACCTAATGGAAAACCCTCATATGGTGCGAATTTTATTAAATATAGTGTATCGGACATCGAACAACCTAACGGAAAACCCTCATCAGGTGCAAATGTTATTAAATATAGTGTATCGGACATCAAACAACCTAATAGAAAATCATGATCTGGTGCAAATGTTATTAAATTTAATGTATCGGATATCAAAATAACCTAATGGAAAATCTTGATCTGGTGCAAATGTTATTAAATCTAATGTATCGGATATCAAGCAATCTAATGGAAAACCCTCATCTGGTGCAAATGTTATTAAATATAGTGTATCGGACATCGACCAACCTTATTGAAAACCATCTTCTGGTGCAAATGTTGTTAAATATAGTGTATTGGGCATCGAACAACCTGATGGAAAACCCTCATCCGGTGCAAATGTTATTAAATATAGTGTATCGGACATCGACCAACCTTATTGAAAACCATCTTCTGGTGCAAATGTTGTTAAATATAGTGTATTGGACATCGAACAACCTGATGGAAAACCCTCATCCGGTGCAAATGTTATTAAATATAGTGTATCGGACATCGACCAACCTTATTGAAAACCATCTTCTGGTGCAAATGTTGTTAAATATAGTGTATTGGACATCGAACAACCTGATGGAAAACCCTCATCCGGTGCAAATGTTATTAAATATAGTGTATCGGACATCGACCAACCTTATTGAAAACCATCTTCTGGTGCAAATGTTGTTAAATATAGTGTATTGGACATCGAACAACCTGATGGAAAACACTCAACCGGTGCAAATGTTATTAAATTTAGTGTATTGGACATAGTTTGTTTCAAACATCATGTTTCCTCTTCAGAAAATAATTAATAGACCAGAAGAACGTTTCAGATCACAAAGAAATTTTTGAATTTGACCATTATAATAATTAGTCTTGAAAAATTATTTTACATACTTAACTGAACAATGTTTTTATTCAGATTCATCCTCTCATTTTATCATGTTATCATAACAAAACAAATTTGTGAATTTGTAGAACTTGATTTTCGAAATTTTCAAATCAACTCGAAAACCCAAAATCAGATTGAAACCATTGTTTTGTGGATATCGTAGAGGAACAAAATAATTTCGAAAAAGAAATGTAAAAAATATTTTTTGATAGAAAAATCTGACGATTATGTGTTGAGCCATATCAAGCAAATTCCTATTTCTCGTGGTACATGTTTTCCGTCTCTGCTCTTAGTAGTGTTCTTTGAAAAGGTTCTCTAGACGAGTTATTTTGGATCAAAGTTTTTTTCTAATGAAGTTGTTATGAATGGTTATATATTATAAAGTTTTGTTAAGGAAATAAAATAACCCTAAATTATCCAGGATCTCACGATTCAGATAATCTCATCAGAATAAGGATAGGCCGTTTGCTCTTTAAAATGAATTTAAAGTGTGCTCTCGGGCAGATTCCGGCTGACACTGGAGACGCTTCCTTCCTGGTTGTTCATGGAATGAAGAGATACAATCTGTTCCATGTTGTTAGAGAAGGTAGCTCTGTGCCAAATTGTTAGAGAAGGTAGCTCCGTGCCATGTTGTTAGAGAAGGTAGCTCCGTGCCATATTGTTAGAGAAGGTAGCTCTGTGCCATGTTGTTAGGCAGCTGATTGTCGTATTTTGGTCCGCTATATGCAAACCACGGATCGATGGTAGCTCTGTGCCACACTGTTCGAGTCAGTTGCCCTGTGCCATATTGTTAGAGAAGGTAGCTCTGTGCCATATTCTTAGACAGCTGGTTGCCGTATTCTGGTCGGCTGTACCAAACCACGGATCGAAGGTAACTCTGTACCATATTGTTAGATCGGGTAGCGCTGTGCATACTGTTAGAGAAGGTAGCTCTGTGCCATATTGTTAGACAACTGATTGGCGTATTCTGGTCGCTATATGCAAACCACGGATCGAAGTTAGGTCTGTGCGATATTGTTAGACAGCTGGTTGCCGTATTCTGGTCGGCTGTACCAAACCACGGATCGAAGGTAACTCTGGGCCATATTGTTAGACTGGGTAGCGCTGTGCATACTCTTAGAGAAGGTAGCTCTGTGCCATATTGTTAGACAACTGATTGGCGTATTCTGGTCGGTTGTATGCAAACCACTTATCGAAGTTAGGACTGTGCCATATTGTTAGACAGCTGGTTGACGTATTCTGGTCGGCTGTATGCAAATAACGGATCGAAGGTAGCTCTGTGCCATATTGTTTGGTAGTTGGTTGCCGTATTCTGGTCGGCTGTTTGTAAACCACGGATCGAAGTTAGCTCTGTGCCATACTGTTAGAGAAGGTAGCTCTGTGGCATATTGTTAGAAAACTGGTTGCCGTATTCTGGTCGGCTGTATGCAAACCATGGATATTGACTGCAATTTTGCATGTATGCATTAACGGCTAAATTAGACAAAGAATGGTCTATTTAACACACATTTTTAAAAAAGTATTATCCTTGTGATGACAGTATGTTTGTTGCTGTTGTGGGTGTAACGTCATTTTCAGCAAATGATAGACTATTCATGGCGACCAGTATAACTGGTGGAGGAAGAACCCGGGAAAACCCAGGTTAAAACCACTTACCCACGGGAAGCTATGTTCCATTAAAAGACTTCCAAAAGGTCCTTAATTATTAGTGTGACTAAAGTTACAGGATTCGCTTCAGTGGATTTGTTTGGCAATAACATTAATCTCGAGGCATTGGGCATGTAACTTTAATCGCGAGGCACCTGACATGTGAGATATACTTCAGTCGGAAATGCTTCGAGGGACCTTTGGCAATAACTTCAATCGCGAGGCATTAGGCAGGTGAGATTTCTTTTTAATCGGATATACATGTCTTTTGAACAAATGTGTAAAGGAGGGAACTTGCAATGTACTAATCTGCCCGTCCTAGGAATGCAACTGATTCTAACAAAATGCACGTATCATCGCAACTCGTACAAATAGCTTAGTTGTTTCATTCGTTACTTTCTAAAGGTACTTTCAATACAACATGGACTATATTCTACTGAGGAAATTGGAACCAAATGCTTTCTTAAGGGCATACAGGGGCTGACCTCGGAAGTCATCAAGCCAGCGACTCTTTATGCTATGAATCTAACACTCTACCAACTGAGTTAGCAGGGTCCTATAAATCTTAGGTAACTTTTCCCTCTTCATCACCGCAGTACCAAATTGCCTAATTAAAGCGAACTCGCACAGCTATTAAGCAACAACAAGCATACTCCTGCCTTAAATTGCAAAAAAAGCCGCTTCTATCTGCCACTTAATTTTCTTGAAATGTTTTGATATTAATTTCCTAACAAAATCATGAATGTAATTTTGAGGCACCTTCCAGCTTTTGAAAAGCTAATGCTTATTGACGTTTTTGATCAATTGATTATATCAGGCTTTGTTAATATTTACCTCGTGTATTCTCCTCCAAAATAAATCAATATGCATTCTTAAACTTACTCAGTTTTCTCTCTTCCTTCTAAAAAAAATCCCAACCATTGAATCGTATATATTTCCACTCAAAGCCTATTAAGTTCTGCTTCATAGAGCCAGTGGCGTGATTATGGCACCCGAGAGGAAGGGAGACAATCAACAAGGGGGGCTCGAAATTCTCAGATTATACACTGGGGATAAAGGGGTGAGGGGGTTGGGGCCAAAATGTAAGGTTACACCACTGCATAAAACATTTCAACTGTGAGTAAAATCTCAGGTGATTTTTTTTTTTTTTTTCGCATGCTGCTTAATTTTGTATGTTATGTCATGATCATTACAGTAAACATGTAATTTTTGCACAGACTGGTTTTTAGGAAACAAAAAATAATAAACTGGCCTTAAATTTTGCTGCACAAAACTTGGATAGAGTGACATGTTTTGATTTTGTTCTCGAGCACAGAAGTTTCGTGAAAATGAATTCAATCACTCCCGTTGTGCTGCAAATATTTGCACACAGCAAACGCTGTAATGAACCCTGCATGCATGACTAAAATGTGCTCGATTATTTGCAACTTAGATACGATCTACAAACCGTTTTCAAAATAGTGAGAATCTCAGATACCTTTGTTGCCGCAACTATCGGCTTTAAATCGACTTATATGCTGTTCTCTTGCCTTTATCTCAACAGCAGTAGTCATTTACATTTTCTTAGCGACATTAGAGAAAATGTTATGTGGCTTTATTAGGATGGTTAAAAGAAAACGTTTCCTGCCTCGACATCCAAAATAATTGCATACTGACTAAGGTATATGTTGTTGTTGTTATAGGGTTTAACGCCATTTTTCAGCACAAGATAGGCTATACATGGCGGCCAGTATTAATGGTGGAGGAAGAACCCAGGAAAACCCCGGGAAGAACCACCGACCCACGAGAAGCTACTGGCAGGCTTTCTCACGTACCCACGTTAGCCGATCCTGGACTCGAACTCACGCAGACAGAGGTGAGATGGCAGTGATCCGTAACGATCAGCGCTTTAGACCACTCGGCCACTCGGGGCCCCGACTAAGGTATAGATTAAAAAGATATATCTCTCTGGAAGATATTTGAATATCATACAATAATACTCCATGTTTGCTGTAGTTATCTACAAAAGTCAGGACTTTCAGGACGTGAAGGAGCAAAGAAATGACGTAAAAGCAAGACTGATTCTCGTATTCACGACACCCTTCAATTTAAATGCGTAAGTTTTACAACAACAAAAAAATAAACACACTGAACTACATGGCAATTCAAAATAAGAATACCTTGTGATACGAATGAATGTCAAATGCGTTTGGTTTATTCTGAAACACTTTAACACGTGGAAGACCTATGACGTAGGTATTTAAAGTTGGAGTGAGTACCCAGCTTGAGGATTCTCAAGGATATTGGTAAACTTGAGAGAGCTACTTTTGTTATATCCAAGGCTACTGCCAGATGGGAGTTCCAGATTGTAGTCATGTTTGATCGACATAGAGTTCTCCACTAAATAGATTGAAATTCGATTATTCAAATTCTCAGAGGTTGCATGCATAAACAGCTTAAAACGCATTCTCCGTCACCTCGAGACTCCTAAATTACGCCAACAGTCCATTAATAGAATAGGTGACCTTCAAAACAGAACAGTCTGTTAATTTACATGAGGTGAAGTCTGACTGGTCACTAGCTGTCCGGGATAATTGTCTACATCATAAACTGTACAGCCTGTATAGTTGTAGAAAACTCTGATAACCAAAATAAGTTCCTGTCTATCCAAAACGTGCCTATTTAAAATTGATGATTTATATTGAATTGAATAAAATACATTTAAAAAAATTTTTTTTTTATTTAAATCAAAAGCATGTCTCGCATAAATTAAACAATGGCGCTAATTCTATATAAGAGGCTATGTGATGTTAAGCATATATTACGATGTGTATACATTAAAATAAGTGCTTATATTCCTTTTCCTTCAGTGCCAACCACCCGATGTTTACTTTCTAACTTCACGATTACATCCTCTTAAACAAGAAACTATCGCTTTTACTAATATTGGAAAGATGACACATATCTCTCTAAATACTGGATATCATTTGAATATCTTTTTAGGTAGCTTTCTTGAGTCGACCTTCTTTATTCTAGGAAGGAGTCAGCAGTACAGAGTACACAGCTGAAATATGAGGTAAAGTGTCTAATGAATTCAGACTTATAAACGGAAGAACTGGTTATCAGCTCGTTCAACCTAAAGAAAAGCTGAGAAACGAGAGCTTGAAATGATGAATCTTAATAAACAATCTCATTTAAATTCAATTTCTCAAGTATAATGCATAAATACTTTATGTGCGACGTGTGAGTACTGGTTTTGTATTTTAAGAGACAGTGTGTTTTAACGTATCTAAGTGACATTTCGTATAGAGCAAACTTTCGATGTAATCCCGTTTTTTAATATTAGGTTTATGTCTATGCAACATGAAAGATCAAAATTAAAGATAATTTTAGGGAACCGCTCTGAATGAAGATGGATTGTTGCTAGAACACTTAGCTATCGTATCACTCCAAATTACCTACCATATAAGTCTACTTGTATCGAGTGGCAATTGAAAATACACCCAGTGGTTTGCATTGTACAACTGTTCGGTTCAACCACTTGAAAATTGTTTGGCAGGGAGTAAAATATAGGGAAACTGCTTGTTGAGTGATTACTTTTAAGTACGAATGTATGCACTTAATGCGATCTTTTCCTAAATTTCATTCAACAGATATACGAGTTTTCCTAATCCGCATGCAATTAAGATGCAGATGTTTCAGCACCTGCTATTTTCTGACGTCAGTCGTACTCAGACATCGGAATAGCACGTGCTGTTGAATACAGTTTGATTTTGCTTTGTTTTATTTAATGTAAAAATGAAAATTCTACTCGTTCATTTTTTTCAGATTCTTATTGTATCGAACAAAAGCGATCAGGCATGATATGAGGAATGTGAAAGTTTCACGGGGTAATAATGAAAGACTGTGAACAAGCAGGCTAGAATTCTTTTTCCATAATTTTTTTTTTTTCATGCACACAACTGCGCAAAACAGGCTGTCAATAATCTCTATATGTGCAACATCATTATTATTTCTGTTGCATTATCGTCGTTAACTCTGGGGCAACGCCAGTGCGAAATCAGTGGCCACGCTAACTGTGGGACATCGCCGTTTCTAAATTCGTGTCATTATCGTCGTTAGCGCTGTGGCAGCGCCATTGCTAAATCCGTGGCATCAGCATTATTAACTCTGATGCATGCATAGGTATATCAAGTGGGGGTTGGGGAAGAGAGGAGTACAAATCGGTCAGTCCCCACACTGTTTTACAGGATATTGGCTGGGGGATGGGGCAGAGAGGAGGACATGTCAGTCAGTTCCCACGCTGTTGTAGCTCTTGGCCTGCGCATTGACTCACATGATACTAAGTTCGAGACAACTAGGAATCAAGTTAAACGAATAGATTAAGTCCCTGAACATCCCGAATTTACAAAGCAATAATAGATTAAGTCCCTGAACATCCCGAAGTTACAAAGCATTAATAGATTAATTTCCTGAACATCCCGAAGTTACAAAGCATTAATAGATTAAGTTCCTGAACATCCCGAAGTTACAAAGCATTAATAGATTAAGTTCCTGAACATCCCGAAGTTACAAAGCATTTGCGGATGAAGACAGAAAAAGTGTAAATCTCTGAGAAAAGATTGTTGGAAGTACAAACACTTGCAAGAGTGTAATTGCATGAGAGTTAGTTTGTACCTCTGTTTTGTAACTATTGTTTTATTTTATCGCTTAGGTAAGTTTTGGACCAGATCATACGCAATAATGTTATATCAACTAGCCTACTTTTTGCGGTTTTATGATGATGAGTTAAATTTAAATATTTGACACTTGTTAATTCTATTTACCTACTGCAAGTCTTCTTGACGCTTTTGCAACTTCATCATTTTGTAATGATGCATCCATAAAGTAAGTATATCTGTTTTCAAGTTTGAGTGTAGGCCAAAGTCCTTTCAATTTGAACTACATAATTGTGCATGCTGTATTTGTATTAATGTTTTACCGATGGTTATTCACCATTTATCAGAATTTCTATAATATTCAGAATATATATACTTCAAATTTTCTCAACTTGAAAGCTCATCTCATCACCATTCTCTTGAAATTTCGTTGCCGTTGTTTTGAAAGTAGTGGATTCAGAACAATAAAATGTAAGGAGAATGAGTGATGACAAATTACTGAACGTAAAATGTTTACTTCATAACTTAAAATGAATATTCCATAAATTAAAATAAATACTTCATAAAGTAATAGAAGGAATGGAAGTCTGGAAGATATCTTGCTCGGAACGAACAACATTGGAAAAAACTGAGACGCGGACAACTAAATACAATTGAAACGTCTTGCTCGTAAAACGTCATTATTACTATCTAGAATTCGCATGTAGTAGACTAAATTTTGTTCGGCGTCTCTTAGAGTTTAGCGTAAATGTTAAAAGATTGTATGTTTTATGGGGAGGCACAACGCTCTACACTGGATGAGTTCTAGATTGAGACTTGATAATTCATGGAATATAGCCTATTCGCAAGGATCTAGAGGTCGCTTTCGTAACCTTAGGTCTTTAGTTGCTGTGAATAAAACAAAAGCCTTCTTCATTTCAGACTTGCAGTCACTTGTTCCAGAAAGTGGGAATAGTGAGAACGAGCTCATTAATCCCGAAATGGAAGCCATCAAGGACAAAGAGTCCCTCTATACTCCAGGAAAAATACAAATCCGGACTACACAACCAATACTGGTGAAATGAAGTGGAGCCACACTTTAGATTAATGACATCGAGACGGAAACTATAATATTACAGGCAAAAGTCAGTAAACAATATTACAAAGCGGATATTTCTCTGGCATAACTAAAAACAAAATTCGGACTTTATCTATATCTTTTGGCTCAACAAATACATCCTTCATTGTAATGGAAATAAGGTTGTTCTTATGAACTCTATTTCCCCTACAGTCTAAATTGGAAGCAAATTATTTTACTTGGCTAATTCTGTTCTTTGTAGAATTACAATGCTATAAAATGTTCAGAATATGTCAACATTAATAACAAAATACGACAAGAGACTTGTGCTTGTGATCATATCGGGCTTGCCTGGACAGTCACTTCAGTGATCAAGAGAAACACTTTTAAAAAGAAAACGAAACCAATAAAATGTCCGTATATTCAACATCTACCCTGATTGTTACAGGTGACCAAATTCTAGGAATATCAAAACGGATGCTATATGGTATTACTAATCGTTATATTGGATTTTCTGAACCATGTTTTATAGACTAGTGAAGTATAGATTGCTAGCAGATTTGTAATGGGAGAAAAGGACAAAGATGCATTTGCACAAAGATAAGCTTTCACAAAAGGAACATAATAATATGAACGTCATAAACCTGTTTCAGTTACGATCAAGACATCCAATGCCCTCCAGACCTCTGGTGGGGTACATAACGTTTGGAACAGCATTACATGATCTGGGACTTGTAAAACACTACTAATTCCACATACATTATCCCATTGCTTGACTGACCTATTTTGTTCGGACTCAAATTTTTGTTCAAGTCATCTAATAATCAAATGTTCTGCTGACAGATAAATATTTTCCTATTTAAAACGTGCAAAATGTTATATTTAATTTTACAGATCGCTTTTTGACGACACTGCTTTAATGAATATACAAAAGATAGGCCTTGACATAAAAGAAAACCGTCCATTTCACAACAGTAGGCGATTAATGACACAGTCAAAACTAGACGAAGAAGCACAAGGAATTATATTAAGACGAATCCATTAAAATATAAATTGTTGATTTTTATGATCACTAAAAGTAGGTGTGTTGAAATACATATAACCTCAAGTAACCTTCTTACTTCGAAAATATATCAACTTCACTTTTACAGGTTCACACTTGTCAAGAAAACCACCGTTTACTATATGCTAACATTGCATTTAAATTTGTCTTCTTCGAGTAACCAGCTGTCGAGCGAGTCAGGCAATTAGCAAAGAACAAATGCAGTTATAATCAGTTACCATCAACTGACCTCGAAATGTAATGAAATTCAACATAGACACATGTACAGAGAGACCCCCCCCACACACACACACAAAATATAAAACAATATCTGAAATACTATAAACTTATCCCTTGTCAATATTATTATAAAGTCCGTCAAACAATAAATATGAGACAGGTATTTTGATAACGTCCTTCAAACAATAAATATGAGACAATATGCATATCGTTTCCAGTGTGTTAACTAGATGGAAATATGCGGTACATAAGTAACGCTTTAATTCCAGTTTTAACATGCTGTGATTTGATGATTCATAAACAGTCAGCCCTGCGCTTCAAATTTGGGTCATATATGTTGCAAGTATATTCATGAAATAGCAATAAATATATAAAATATGTAAAATATTCCTTTGATGATATTTAATAGTCTTGATTAATTTAAAATCTGACACAGCAGCTTTGAAACGCTATTTTTGAATTCTAACAATGATTTCCATTCACACAGTGATGGAGGAATGCTTCAAATATCAAAATTTCAATTTGCTATGTATGTGCGTTTCATTCAGTTCTACTTTAGCGTATAGTCTGTGCCTTTCATAATATAACACTGTACACTTACTTAGTGATTTTCTTCTAGAACACTGTCTCGAGCGTGTGTTACAAGAAAAATATGTTGTAAGTGGAGAGAAAGGGGATGATCGACAGACTTCGACAATACTGTATTGAACTAAACTTAACAGATATTTTGATGTGGAAAAAAAAGACAAAAATAATAAAAAGAATGCTTATCAGTGATTGTTGATCGACTCCGGCTGCGCTTTTTTCTCAACAAACTAATTGATATTTGTCTGATGAAAGTAAGTTATGTTTAAAAATAATTCAGTGTGAAAGTAATATATGCTAATAACTAAAACACATTTTATATGTAAATTTTTTTATAAATGTACGACGAAACTAATTACTTTCTTACAACTTAGTCCTATATGAAAAAAGCGAAAACGATGTACATTGCTTAACTCAAGTAGCCTCATCTCTGTAATCGACATAAATATCTGTAATTGATGACATAAATATCTGTAATCGATTACATAAATATCTGTAATTGATTACATAAATATATGTAATTGATGACAAAAATATATGTAATTGATGACATAAATATCTGTAATTGATAACATAAATATATGTAATTGATGACATAAATCTGTAATTGATGACATGAATATCTGTAACTGATGACATAATATCTGTAATTGATGACATAATATCTGTAATTGATGACATAAATGAATGTACATCTTGCATTTTCAATGAATTACCTTTTGGATACAATTAGAGGAATAGAAAACATATGAGAGCTCAAGTAAAAGAAAAGTCAAATAGGTAATGTAAAATTGCATATCAGGTCTATTTCTCAGCAAAAGGTATTAACAGGAAATCATAGTGAGAAGAAAAAAAAAATCAAATTCTCAAAATTACCAATAAAATCCTCCTTTCTGTGGAAAGAAAATATATTTGAAGAAGGCAGTCCAAAACAAGTTCCAGAAAATCCAGTGAAGGGTAAGATTTATTTTGATATTGTTGTCAGCAATCCTCTAAACATATGAAAACTTCGTGTTTATCACAGGAGAACTTTTTATTATGCACTTCCAATTCTATTCTATATCGATTTAAGGGCAAATTATCTCCAAGACGAATTTTACATCGATTTCCATGATGAATTTTATATCGATTAAAGGGCGAATTAATTCCAAGAGTAATTTTTAACCGATTAAATGGTGAATTATTTACGATATTTATATTTTTGCAATGCAAAGCATAGTAGATTGTCTGCGAACTAAGCTGTAATAAATACAGATCACTACAAATGATTTTCTTCATGTGCTCAAGTGTTCAAGCATTTCAGATAAAATCATTATTGTTGATATGTGTGTGTGTGTGTGTGTGCGCGCGCGAGCGCGCAAGACCAAGATCCAGAAGGATTATAATACGAAGATCAGGAAGAATTTAAAGACCAATATCCAGTCTATAAAACAACTAAAAGTATCTAATAAAAATACTTATTTCCAGAAGACGTCTAGAATCTGCAATCATATTTATATATAAGTGACTTGTGCTGGAAAGGCCCTTTTCCTGGTGCATGCATCAAAGCCTTTTTATGATTCCCTAATTGCGCCTTGTAAGATATAGAAATATTTGCGAGCTACATATAACTAGGCTACAGGCGCTAAAAGTGACGAAAAAATTCTGACAGCCACCAAGGAGCAGTTGATATAGTTCTTCGTTCCTCCATCCTAAAACTTGGCACACTTTCTAAAGAAACTTAACCTAAGTCAAACCCTATCTTGACCAACTGAACACAGTAACAATTTCCACTTTTTGATCTTTTAGCACAGAGATTTAGCACATGAAGTGCTTCCATCAAACCTGAAAATAATCCAACACAGAGAAAATAATTCAACATAAAGATGCATTAGGTGTTTTAACAAGCCAAAGAATCGTGATATAACTAGACCAGCTAAAATACGCCCATCTAAACAACAGTGGCATTCATTAGTTAATTCTACCGTTTCTATTTAATGTATTGAATATAAATGACGATATATGCATGTAAGCTTTATACAGACGTGTAAATAATATTGTATCAACAGCTCTGTCTCTCGATTGATCGATCAAAGTTGTCAAGAATTTAAACTGGAATTTCATACGCAGTTTTAGCATCATCTCAATCCCGTAGAGTCTAATGAGAAAACCTGTTTTCAGTCTCAGCCATGAAAACATCAACACCCAAATACTTACATATAAATGGTGGACGAAGAACCCGGGAAAACCCCGGAAAGAACCACCGACCAACGAGAAGCTACTGGCAAGTTTTCTCACATACCCACATTGGCCGAACCCGAGACTCGAACCCACACAGACAGAAGTGAGATGGCAATGATCCGTAACGGTCAGCACTTTAGACCACTAGGCCACTCGGGGCCCCTACGTAGAGTTAGGTTTAAGGGTTGACAGACGTAATGTTCGGTTTTAGTGCTGACACATGTAATGTTAGTTTTTAGTATTGTCTTAGGTACTGTTAGGTTTAAGAGTCGACGAACATACAGTAAGGATTTAGTGTTGACGTACGTACTGTTAGGTTTTAGTGTTGAGTTACGTACTGTTAGGTCTTAATGTTGACATACGTACTGTTAGGTTTTAGTGTTGACGTAAGTACTGTTAGGTTTTAGAGTTGACTTATGTACTGTATGGTGTTTTAGTGCTGTCTTACGTACTGCTAGGTTTTAATGCTTACTTAACGTATTGTTAGGTCTTAGTGTTGACTTATGTACTGTTAGGTTTTGATGCTGACGTACGAAATGTTAGGTCTCAGTGTTGACTTACGTACTGTTATGTTTCAGTGCTGACTTACGTGCTCTTACGTTTAAGGGTTGACTTACGTACTGTTATGTTTCATTGTTGACGTACGTACTGTTAGGTTTTAGTGTTGACTTGTGTACTGTTATGTTTCATTGTTGACTTACTTACTGTTATGTTTCAGTGTTGACCTACGTACTGAATGGTCTTAGTGTTGAACTCTGTTTGGTTTTAGAGCTAACGAACATTGTATTGATGTACGTACTATTAGGTTTTATTGTTGTAGGTTCTGTTAATTTTTGGTCCTGACTTCTGTACTATTAGATTTTTGTGCTGACTTAAAGGTGCTAATAATGGATGTGACCGTACTTCATGTACTCAATCTCTTCGCGTAATGTTTATGGAATTTCGAATTTTATTTTCAATTCTTTAATAGATTAATAATCCATGGTTTGACTCAGTCATATCATTCACTCGATTTAGATTCAGTTTGTTCTAAAATTGGGTGTTGATGTGACAACTGCGTATATATTACCCAATGTCATTGTCGTTGTTGAGACGTGTGCCATAGCGAAGTGTGCATTGTCTTTATAGAGAGAAGCGCCACAGACTTCATGGAGAAGTGTTTCATTGTCTTTACAGCGAAGTTTGTCATTGTCTTCATAGAGAAGAGTGTCATAGGGAAATGTGTCATTGCCTTGATAGAGAAGTGCGCCATTGTTTTTATATAAAAGTGTGCCACAGTCTTTTTGGAGAAGTGTGCCATTGTCTGTACAGATGAGTGTGCCATTGTCCTTATAGAGAAGTGTGCCAGTGTCTTTACAGAGAAGTGTGCCATAGTGAAGTCTGCATTGTCTTTACAGAGAGGCGTGACATAGTGTTTTTGGAGAAGTGAGCATTGTCTTTTTTCAGGAGTGTGCCATTGTCTTTATAGAGAAGTGTGCCATTGTCTTTATAGAGAAGTGTGCCATTGTCGTTATAGAAAAGTATGCAACTGTCTTTAGAGACAAATGTGTCATTGTCTTTATAGACAAGTGTGCCATTGTCTTTATAGAGAAATGTGTCATTGTCTTTATGGAGACGTGTGCCATAGTGAAGTGTACATTGTCTTTATAAAGAGGAGTGCCACAATCCTTTTGGAGAAGTGTGCATTGTCTTTATAGAGGTGTGTGCCATTTTCTTTATAGAGAAGTGTGCCAATGTCTTTATAGAAAGGTGTGCCAGTGTCTTTATAGAAACGTGTGTCATTGTCTTTATTGAGAAGTGTCATTTCCCTCGGTCCTTATAGAGAAATGTGCCATTGTCTTTATAGAAAAGTGTGCTATTGTTTGTATAGAATAGTATGTCATTGTCTTTATAGAAAAATGTGACATAATGAAGCGTGTCATTGTCTTTATAGAGAGGCGTGAAACAGTGTTTTTGGAGAAGTGTGCATAGTCTTTATAAAGCAGTGTGCCATTGTCTTAGAGAGGCGTGCCACAGTCTTTTTGAAGAAGCGTGCCGCATTCTTTATAGAAAAGTGTGTCATTGTCTTTATAGAGAAGTATGTTACTGACTTCATAAAGAAATTTGCCATTGTATTAGAGAGGCGTGCCACAGTCTTTTTGAAGAAGTGTGCCATTTTCTTTATAGAAAAGTGTGCCATTGGATTTATAGAAAAGTGTGTCATTGTCTTTATATAGAAGTATGTTATTGTTTTTATAAAGTAGTGAAGTTAGCCATTGTCTTAGAGAGACGTGCTACAGTCTTTTTGAAGAAGTGTGTCATTTTCTTTATAGAAAAGTGTGTCATTGGCTTTATAAAGAAGTGTGCCATTGTTTTCATATAAATGTGTGCCATTGTCTTTTTAGAGAAGTGTTATGTCCCTCGGTCTTTATCGAGAAATGTGACATTGTCTTTATAGAGAAGCGTGCCATTGTCTTTAAAGGAAAGTGTGTTATTGTCTTTATAGAGAAGTATTATGTCCCTCGGTCTTTATAGAGAGGTGTGCCATTGTCTTTATTGAAAAGTGTGTCATTGTCTTTATAGAAAAAGTCTTTTGTCTTTATAGAGAAGTAAGCAATTATCTTGATAGAAAAAGTGTGCCATTTTCTTTATAGAGAGGCGTGCCACAGAGTTCTTGGAGAAGTGTGCCATTGTCTTTATAGAGAAGTTTGTCATTATCTTTATAGAGAAGTGTGCCATTGTCTTTATAGAAAATTGTTTTCCCTCGGTCTTGATCTGTTTCGATTATTAGCATACCCCCCATTTATTTCATATTTTCTCTTAACAAAAACATCATGCAAAAAAGCGGGATGCAATGTAGCCAAGTTTGCCTTATACTAGGTATCTCCTCTCCATCTTCTGGTACCTTGTTTGAAGTCTTCGCATTGTAGAGAAAAGCATTAAGATTCATTGCGAGGGTCTATAATTGTTACCATTCATTACAAGGGATTATCATTTTTACAATTCATTGCCAGGGCCTATAATTGTTACGATTCGTTGACAGGGATTATCATTTTTCAATTCATTGTCAAGGCCTATGAGTTTTACCATTCATTACAAGGGATCATCATTTTTACAATTCGTTGCAAGGGCCTATAAGTTTTGCCATTCGTGGCAAGGGCCTATGCTTTTACGATGACCTCACTTTTCTTATTCATAGCATTTTTTGCATGCCTTTTACATACCCATTATGCTGTATCGTGTAGATTGCTTACATGACCATTATACTGTATCGTGTAGACTGTTTACATGACCATTATACTATATCGTGTAGACTGTTTACATGACCATTATACTGTATCATGTAGACTGTTTACATGACCATTATACTGTATCGTGTAGACTGTTTACATGCCCATTATACTGTATCGTGTAGATTGCTTACATGACCATTATACTGTATCGTGTAGACTGTTTACATGACCATTATACTGTATCGTGTAGATTGCTTACATGACCATTATACTGTATCGTGTAGACTGTTTACATGACCATTATACTGTATCGTGTAGACTGTTTACATGCCCATTATACTGTATCGTGTAGATTGCTGACATGACCATTATACTGTATCGTGTAGACTGTTTACATGACCATTATACTGTATCGTGTAGACTGCTTGCATGACCATTATACTGTATCGTGTAGACTGTTTACATGCCCATTATACTGTATCGTGTAAATTGCTTACATGACCATTATACTGTATCGTGTAGATTGTTTACATGACCATTATACTGTATCGTGTAGACTGTTTACATGCCCATTATACTGTATCGTGTAGACTGCTTACATGACCATTATACTGTATCGTGTAGATTGCTTACATGCCCATTATACTGTATCGTGTAGATTGCTGACATGACCATTATACTGTATCGTGTAGACTGTTTACATGACCATTATACTGTGTCGTGTAGACTGCTTGCATGACCATTATACTGTATCGTGTAGATTGCTTACATGACCATTATACTGTATCGTGTATATTGCTTACATGACCATTATACTGTATCGTGTAGACTGTTTACATGACCATTATACTGTATCGTGTAGACTGTTTACATGCCCATTATACTGTATCGTGTAGACTGCTTGCATGACCATTATACCGTATCGTATAGATTGCTGACATGTTCATTGTGCTTTATCATGTAGAATGCTTACATGCACATTATACTATATAGTGCAGATTGCTTACGTTCCCATTATGCTTTATCGTGTAGATTGATATCATGCCATTATACTACATCGTGTTAATCGCTTACATGCTATTATACAATATACATACCATTATATTATATCGTGTTGATTGCTTACATGTCAGTGTACTATATCGTGTTGACTGCTTACATGCCCATTGTACTTTATATATAAATCAAATGATAATGCATTGCGTTGGAACATTTTTTTTTTTTTTGCTAGCTTTCAGTCCAATGAGAAAATTATAAATTATAACCCGAAATAGTCTCTTATTATTGCAGACATTTTTCATTTTACAATTTATAGTGTACTCGTCGAAGACAATTACATTTTTCTTGTCGATTTTCTATTGAGAAATATCGTCCGACCCTAGATTCGATTTAAAAAAACGGTTAAATGGTGTCACCTGGACAACCTTTAAATATATTATGTTGAACCTTTTAAAACGTTTTGATTCTGTAATTGAAAGGGATCGCATGTGTTCGACTGTACACAAAAGGTGCTCTATAAATCATTCATTTCTCAGCCTCTTTCCTCTATTGATCCGATTACCTGTTTCTGTAATGCATTTAAAAATATGTTATTACAACGCAAAAACAGAAGACGAAGATAGCAAAAAGGCAAATGTGCACATAAATGTAATATGTTTCTTTTTTCTCTGAAATTTGTACTCTTATTCTAGTCTGACAAAATAAAAGCATATTATCATTTCCGTCTTTTGGATACGAGAGATTTTTCAAATCAGGCTATTATAACTCAGTGCAAACACTGATGTATTAAATTTAGCAATGTTTTCTATTTCCAACCAATTTTCAGGTAGAAAGTGTTTTATATTAGAAATATGTTTCTACTGTATTTCAAATTCTTCTAATTAAGATATGGCATACTTTGATTCAGGGTCTCAAAAGCATTTCGTCACAAAAGTGTACCTTGTAAAAATACCAACACCACACGATTTCTGACAGCTACCACGCTGCCTGCTTGTCGTGAAAATCAAAACGATTTTGTGAGTGAACTCGAAATATGTATTGCATTCTAAATTTAAGAGTTTGGCTAAAATTGGCCATACATAAGCGGTGGCTGATAAAACTAAGTTCGTTTGTGTGTGTGTGTGTGTGTGTGTGTGTGTGTGATTTGGATTTTGAACGTAGCTTTAACAATTTTGCAGTTATATCGCTACGATGTCTGCAGTGTGGCAGTTTATAGTGGTGCCTAGCACTGAGGCATCATGCCGCAGACATATAACTTCATGTCCCACCAAGTCATGTTATACTGACTCCAGGCCGACCAGTCTTAACACTAACCTCTTAATGCTAAGAGCTAAGCGAGGCAGCTGCAAGTACCACTTTTTAAAAATAAGTCTTTGGTATGACTCGGCCTGGGTTCGAACCCGCGACATCCATCATCCGAAGCGCTAAGGTCATAATTATTAATTTCAGGCCAGTATCCACGAATGTAGTTCCAATCCAATTTTCGGGTATTTTTTCCACTGCCTCTTTACTGGCGATGCTTGGTTGCTAAATATATGCAGTTGTAGTATTGATTTAAAGGGAATTATCTCTTGTGTAGAACATGGCTATTATGTCGTGACTGTCTGGGTGTAATTTGGCGACAGTGCACGGTGAGGTATAGATGCGGGCCAGAAACTGAAATCTTTGACATAGCAATGTGCTTAATTTACACTTCAGGCTCTCAATAAATGCCGGTTAACCTATGGCAAGAACATTATCGTGAGTTCATCTTTGAAGATACTTTAGAAGGGTTAGATTATCATTGATTTATTAGGATCTGGACACACTGGAAAGTTCATTATCGAAAAATGAATGTAGGGAAAATAATTCTGACCTAAGTCCTGTTATATACCTATTGCGGATGATGACTAGCTTCATCCAAAAACACCATGGGATGCTGGATAAGGCAATTTTTTTAATGTATGAACGGTGCATGAAAGACACATTCTGCAGAACAGCCTCTTAGTGACGAGTCTGAAGCTAGCCTGTAATGTCTAACCAGCTCATTCTCTGAAGTTCAAACTGATCCACCCACTCAAATGTAGAAAGCGTGAGAATTACAATAATCAGCAAATTTCCAAACCACTAAAATGCTACAGGATTAAGATCAGGATTAGCACATCAAATGGATCAAAAGAGAATGTAGGATTAGCACATCAAATGGATCGAAAGAGAGTGTAGGATGAACACATCAACTGGATCATAAGAGAATGTAGGATTTGCACATCAAATGGATCGAAAGAGACTGTATGATTTGCACATTAAATGGATGGAAAGAGTGTAGGATGAGAACATAAAAGATGGATCGAAAGAGAGTGTAGGATTTGCTCAGCAAATGGATCGAAAGAGAGTGTAGGATTAACACATAAAATGGATCGAAAGAGTGTAGGATTTGCTCAGCAAATGGATCGAAAGAGTGTAGGATAAGAGCATAAAAATTGGATCGAAAAAGAGCGTAGGATTTGCTCAGCAAATGGATCGAAAGGGAGTGTAGGATTTGCTTAGCAAATGGATCGAAAGAGAGTGTAGGATTAACACATCAGTTGGATCGAAAGAGTGTAGGATTTGCTCAGCAAATAGATCGAAAGAGAGTGTAGGATTTGCACATCAAATGGATCGAAAGAGTGTAGGATAAGAGCATAAAAAAATGGATTGAAAGAGAGTGTAGGATTTGCTCAACAAATGGATCGAAAGAGAGTGTAGGTTTAACACATAAATTGGATCGAAAGAGAATGTATGATTTGCTCAGCAAATGGATCGAAAGATAGTGTAGGATTTGCTTAGCAAATGGATCGAAAGAGAGTGTAGGATTAACACATAAATTGGATCGAAAGAGTGTAGGATTTGCTTAGCAAATGGATCGAAAGAGAGTGTAGCATTTGTACATCACATGGATCAAAAGAGACTGTAGGATTTACACATCAAATGGATCGAAAGAGAATGTAGGATTTGCAGATTTGCACATCAAATGGATCGAAAGAAAGTTTAGGATCAGCAAATGGATCGAAAAAGAGTGTAGGATTAACACATAAATTGAATCGAAATAGTGTAGGATTTGCTCAGCAAATGGATCGAAAGAGAGTGTAGGATTTGCACATCAAATGGATCGAAAGAAAGTTTATGATCAACACATCAAATGGATCGAAAGAGTGTAGGATTAGCAGATCAAATGGATCAAAATACAGTGTAGGATTAGATTATCAAAAGAGAGTGTAGGATTAACACATCAAATGGATCGAAAGAGAATGTAGGAAGAGTACATAAAAATGGATCGAAAGAGAGTGTAGGATTAGCACAGAAAATGGATCGAAAGAGAGTGCAGGATTAAGCAAATTAAATGGATCGAAAGAGAGTATAGGATTAACACATCACACAGATTGAAAGAGAGTGTAGGATTAACACGTCAAATCAAATGGATCGAAAGAGGGTGTCCACATTAACATATACAAGGTTGCTTGGAAAATCTGACTTATTTAAAAGAAATGAAAGCTATAGCATCAAAATCTATCACTGTAACACGTTTTTAATTTAAATAACTAATTGATAATATTTGCTTTTAAGTGCTTTGGTTTTTATAACACAATAATATTACTAGTCATGTTTTATCTTAATTTTTTAATCATAAATATACATAAAAAATATATCCTCATTTTTAACGATATTTGATATTTACAACCTATGTTTTCACTCAGGATAAACGATGAGTCTCGAGTGTTTGAAATGTCTACATCTACCGCAAAAGACTCCTACAAGTTTGTAAATGCCATGGAGAGAATGTATATAAGCACTCTCAAATGAAAGTTGCTGGCATTGGTTAGTCTTTGAAGTGGGGCAAATCTTAAGACCTTCAGTAAACCATACGCAACAGGATGAAAACAGCGACTTCTTTCATCTTAAACTTGAACGACTTCTGGAAACAGAATAATTGATTTTACCCCCACGTAGTCTCTTCAACGAATTTATTAAACTTTCAAGACTCGAAAGGAATTTAAAGAGCTAATAAAGACATTTCATGAATCCCTCACCTATAGCTCTTTTACTTATAAACTATTTATGCAAGGGTGGGAGGTTGTTTTTCTTTTTCTTTTTTTTTTTCTTTTTTTGTTGTTGGTTTTTGGTACTGGAGTGAAACAATGATTTGTAACGACTGAAGATAAGGACTAGACTTAGTCTTTTCCTTGAAAAGTTTTATAAGTTGGAAGCCAGGCCACTTTCATTTTGCAAACAGTGATATGTTTTATTACCTACAATTACACCAACTCATTTGATCAAAAATTGCAAGTTCTGAATCAGAGAGAGTTAACTAATTATTCTGCATACCAGAGAACTAGATGCGGAGGTGGTGTTGTGGGAAGAGACTGGCTGAAGTTCGAGATATGGGTCTCAAATTGGCAAGTTACAGAAACAACCAATCTCTGACTTTTGTTATTTATTTGCCTCAGTCAGAAGATATACAGAAAATAAAAACACTGAAAATGAAAATATTTTCATTTAGATCACAGCTGGAGTAGTCATGTACCAGATGTTGGTGTAGGCATGTAATATCTGTATTTTCCCATAAGAACACTCTAAAGGAACATTTTCCTGTTATATCATTTGTATTCAGTAAACATTATCGTGTTTGATGGATTCTAGCGAAGATAAAAAGGTTAAGATCATTAATATGGGTAAAAAAAAATTATTTATTGATATTTTCACAGTATGTGTCCAACAATGTATGTTTTCTTGTAAAGTGTTTACATCTGCAAAGCAGAGAACCTGTCTTATCAGATAATTGAGTATTACAGACACTTGATTTTTAATATATCCAAGTTAGAGAATATTAAAATGGCCATAATGAGTTTAGGCCAAGTACTCAAGATAACTGCCAAACCGGCTGAAACTTTTTCCATGCCCGCACTACCACACTAGTTCATGCATTTCTATGTTCGATGGTACTGGGTCATTTTGGAATCAGAAATTTATGGCGAAGGCAATAGTTTTTATTGTGGTATATTTAAAGACTTCAAACTACAACACTTAATTTTAATTCTCGACAAGTCTTTCGCCAAATAGTACTTGATAGATATTCATGAAATGTGGTACTATTTGAAACAAAATTGATTTCTTTGAAATGCACCCAATGCATATATAAAATTAGAACATATTCTCACAGTTAGCACGATAATTAATAGAATTAATAGCATCTGTGTAGCAACTGTAACAGGAATTTTACTGAAGATGTGATTTTTGTCATATTTGTATGTAAATTCTTGAAAGTAACATATCAATGATATTGCAGGAATAGTCCAATGTATGTTACAAGCTCATAGACTTATGACATGCAGAAAATGTCAAACACTTGTGTAACTCAAAAATGCTTCCTGTAAAGCGCTTATGTTGATCGATTTATATAATTATTTCTCACCTTTTAGTGTTTCCATATACTTGCACTGCACATTTTGTATTACTTTTGCTTTCTCAATGAGCTGCACGGCTTTACAATAATAAAGAATGAATTAACATAGCGCTCATAGACAAAACGTCTACATAGTGCATTGTTGTCTCTATCGTACGCTGTTGACTCTATCGTGCACTGTTGGCTCTATCGTGTACTGTTGACTTTATCGTGCATTGTTGACTTTGCTTATCCTTAGAATCGTCATAACAGCCTCTTTATCTTTCGTACAGCCTTTACGGGATTTAATTTCTTCCCAAATGTTCTCAATAAAAGACCATACTTCATCAATATCTGAGCTGTCTCGAGTATTTTACTGCGAATTACAAGAACTTATTATAAAATCAACGTACAATAAATATAGCTTTTCATATTCCAGTAAGACAGCTTAATTTTTTTTATTTGGTTTTTGAATAAAACTTTAAACGCTTATTGTTTTCGTTGTTTCCTTCAGTTATAATGTATTACGACCTTATTGAGTCAAGGTTGAAGCACCCCATTGCCAAAATGATGGGAGTTATACTCGTTTTGTTATTTAATATTTAAAATCTAAGATATATTTTGGCTTCAGCATTTTCATCTTTCGTTGATTAACATAAAATCGAGTACTCGGTATATGGTAATATACACAAGGAGAAAGGACGCCTTTTTAATAAGGAGTTAAACTTGGTGCAAATTCGATACGATCTAACGCCATTTCTTGTTGAAATTCTGTAATAGTAAAAGGGAAAGAAAAGAAACACACAACCCGTGTGAGACAAATTTATAATTAATTTTGTGTCTGAACACGAACATGAACCCTTGCAAATAATGTGTCGTAAATCTGAGTGCACTGCTGTAACAGTACGAATAAACGCTAGAATGGATGCGTATAGGGCACGCCAATTGCGTTCATGCACGCTTTTTGCCTTCTAAACTAGTCTGAAATTAGGAATACGTCCAAGTAACCTAAATGATCAACCTACTTTTTGTTTTCTTGTTAGCATCCCCATGCTATATCAGCTTCAGCAACTGAACTGCGCACCATAAAAATTCCACAATAAGCACGTTATATGGAGTCATGACGCAAATGATATAAACGAAAAAACTGAAACTCAATAATAAAGCTGAAAAATTTCATAGCGTCAATGTACGGTGTTGTACTTCTTGTGTGATATTCCTGAGCGTCAATAAAAAAGTCTTTCCCTGCCTTCAATAGAATTATGATAGATGTTTCTCAAAAACGGACATATTGCACACTAAGGTTTGTAGAATCAAAGACAAAATATGAGAGCTACAATAAATGAGACACGTCTTTTTGTTTGCTGTCTTGCGTTGTTGTTTGTTTTTTGCTGTTTCTTTTTACATTAACATGAATATGCCGATAAAAATTATTAAGATTTTGAAAAGGGCAAATATGTTTCGAGAAGAAAACCTGATAAAAGCACGCCAATACCCAATTTAAATGGTTAAATATGTTAAATGGTTAAATCTAATCAAACCGCATACATTTTGGTCACAGTCATGCAGACATTAGAATACTTTTCTACTTTCATGCTTTGAGGACGATAAAAAGCGATGATATCCTAATGTGTATTTTACTCGGTATACATTTTCATATTTTGATAAGCAATGTACATGTACATTTACCTTGAATATATTGCCAAACAAATGACTGTAAAGAGATGGGATTATTTATGAACACGATATCCTAATGTACATTTTACTTAATTTTTATGAATGTTAGCTGTGTCTAGCAATGTGGAATGTGTAGAATGTGTATAGCAATGTGGAATCACAGCATAACTTTGTTTTTATCCAAGTAACATCTGTGTAACCTAAACAATTCATTTGAATTCTGTTTAGGTTTTGAAAACAAGTATGACAGATAAGCAACAAAAAATCCTGCAAACTTGTATCTAAAGTACGTGGGTACTGAAGATATGCTTTCCAAGGTGTTGTTAAACACTCGAAAATACTAGTCTTTCCAAGGTGTCACTAAACACTTGAAATTACTAGTCTTTCTAAGATGTCAACACTCGAAATTACTAGTCTTTCCAAGGTGTTGCTAAACACTTGAAATTACTTAGTCTTTCCAAGGTGTCACTAAAGCTCAAAATTACTCGTCTTTCCGAGGTGTCACTAAGCACTTGAAATTACAAATCTTTCCAAGGTATTACTAAACACTCGAAATTACTAGTCTTTCCAAGGTGTTACTAAACACTCGAAATTATTAATCTTTATAACTGGTGGAAGCAGAACCCCGAACAATTCCCGGTAAGAACCACCCATCCACGGGAAACTATTGGCAAGATACCTCACATACCGACATTGGCTGACCCGGAGACTCGAACCCACGCTGACAGGTGAGATGGCAGTGATCGTTAAAGGAGAGCGCTTTAGACCACTAGGTTACCTGGGGCCAAAGAGCCGCAATTTAAATACATATGCTAAGTGCAGTTGATAGCACCATTGACAACTTTTTCCTTTAATATTTTTCCTGTGCGCGCGGAACTGGCGGTTGTTTGAGCAGCCTCATTTTCGCGTGAGCAAAACATTTTCAGAAACAAGCTGGTCTGCTGGGTACGCTCAGCTGCGGGCGCACACAGTCGCAGATCTTGACCTTCCGTTGACGCAAAGATAAGTAAGTAGGTTAATAATTCAATGGCCTACCTTAAGTTAAACAAAACTTTAGCGCACGTTAGAGGGAACATTGAGCACCAGTAGGTGTTGCTATAGCTAATTACGCGTGAGATGCCTAGCCAATCAATTCAACTACAAAGTTAAATAAAAATGTTTTACTAAAGTTGACATAAATTTAGGTTTCATATAATATGCTCAAATTTACAATAAGTTTATGTTTTAGCCAATAGAAAAAAATCATATCATTTTCTGATAAGGGAGGGTTTTATCCCACCTGGGCTAAAGATAAAACTTGACCTCATGTGCGGGCAAGACGAAACGAAAAGCAAAAGAAATGATTTTGTGTATACAAATAATGAGACCGTCCTTACTCGCTTATAAGCCAAGTCCAGCTGCAAACTGCAAAGACCTAGATCTGCTGTCACATAAAGCGCCGGTAGATCTGGGTCTATGCCGATTGTTAAGAGTAATGAGAAAAACAAACAGCGTAGACTCTGATCTACAGGCGCATTATACTAGGGCAGACCAGGATCTTTGTTGCCTGCAGTTTGATACGTCTTATAAACGAGTATACATGGTTACAAAGATGCCAATAAGCATAATGAAACATACTTTAGATCTGCAACCATAGCAGTCACAGAGGTTCATTACTTCCGGGGAAAGAAGAAAAAATATATTCTCATTCCTATAGCGTTTCTGTTGTTTTTTTGTTTTGTTTTGTTTTTTTTTTTGTTTTGTTTTTCTCCTGAAGATTCATGAAAGTGTGCTAACGGGAAAAAAATGAATATATTTTTGCATAGGTTTATGGTTGGTTTTTCATAAATGCTTAATTTTGAGAAACGAAAATGAACATGTCACATTAAATTTGGTATGGATTAAGACAGTATAAGTGCGATAATTATACAACATGACAAGTATGAACGCAGTAATTAATACAGTGTAGCACACACTTTGAGATGATCATTGAGAATTTCTTTAAAACTTAGATGACTATAATTCATAAGAGTATGGTGAAAATATAGCATAACAGGTATATAATAACTGAAGATCTAATTGGAATCATTTTAAAATCATCATACAATTGTGATATTGTTTTTGTCTGTGTAATAATACAATCACTTGTAGGTGTTAAAATAGTTCTGAAAGATTTTGTTTTACTTTTAATTTCTTCAGGGTACAATTGTTTAACATCTAGCCTGTCAGGTACAACTATTTAGCATCTAGCCTGTCATAGTGCAACTGTTTAACATCTAGCCTGTCAGGGTACAACTGTTTAACATCTAGCCTGTCAGGGTACAACTATTTAACATCTGGCCTGTCAGGTTACAACTGTTGAACATCTAGCCTGTCAGGGTACAACTGTTTAATATCTAGCCTGTCATGTTACGACTATTGAACATCTAGCCTGTCAGGGTACAACTATGGAACATTTAGCATGTCATGGTACAACTGCTTAACATCTAGCCTGTCAGAGGATAACTATTTAACATCTAGCCTGTCAGGGGACAACTATTTAACATCTAGCCTGTCTGAGTACAACTACTTAACATCTGGCCTGTCAGGTTACAACTGTTGAACATCTAGCCTGTCAGGGTACCACTGTTTAATATCTAGCCTGTCATGGTACGACTATTGAACATCTAGCCTGTCAGGGTACAATTATGGAACATTTAGTCTGTCATGGTACAACTGCTTAACATCTAGCCTGTCAGGTAACAATTATTTAACATCTAGCCTGTCAGAGTGCAACTATTTAACATCTAGCCTTTCAGGGTACAACTTTTTGACATCTAGCCTATTTAACATCTAGCCTGTTAGGGTACAACTGTTTAACATCTAGCGTGTCAGGATAAACTGTTTAACATCCAGCCTTTCAGGTTACAACTGTGATCGATGCTTTCATGGCTTATCTTTCTGCATATTCAATTGAGACAGAAGCTACTAGCATGTCAGGGTACGACTGTAAATGGTGTTCTGATGATGTTTTTGTCTGCTTATTCAAGTGAGACAGGAACTACTAGCTTGTCAGGATACAGCTTTTTCAAGCATGACAGGAACTACTGGTATGTCATGGTACAACTGCGAATGGTGTATGTTGGCGTATCTTTCTGTTTATTCAAGTGAGACAGAAGCTACTAGCATGTCATGGCACAACTGCCAATTTTATATGACGACGTAGCGTTATGCTTATTCAAATCGGACAGGAACTACTAGCCTCTAGTGTTATGATGATGTAGCGTTATGTTTATTCAAGTCGGACAGGAATTACTAGCCTCTGGTGTTATGATGACGTAGCGTTATGCTTATTCAAGTCGGACAGGAACTACTAGCCTCTAGTGTTATGATGATGTAGCGTTATGCTTATTCAAATCGGACAGGAACTACTAGCCTCTAGTGTTATGATGATGTAGCGTTATGTTTATTCAAGTCGGACAGGAACTACTAGCCTCTGGAATTATGATGACGTAGCGTTATGCTTATTCACATGATACAAGAACTCCTCGCATATCAGATGCCAAAATTTAGACATATAGTAATGCCATGACAAAGGTCACTTCAATGCAATAATAGATGTAGACACATGTGACCTTGCATTAATATTATTATTTGTATACATATTTCTCGCAAGGCAAATTACATGTACGAAGTATTTAATTTCCCATAAATAATATCAATATGTGAAATGTGAAACATACATAAAGAAGGTCTGATGCAGTTTAATAATTGATTTTTCAAATTATGGGAGTACGGACAGAATTCAAAACAATACACATCGTTTTGAAAATAAGTTGGCGTTTTTCCGATAAGAAAATGTGAAGTACTTGATACGCGGTATGTGCGTGTGTGTGTGTGTGTGTGTGTGTGTGTGTGTGTAATTTGGAATTTTAATGTAGCTGTAACAATTTTTCAGTCATATCGGTACATTGTCTGCAGTGTGACAGTTTATAGTGATGTCTTGCACTGGGGCATCATGCAGCATACATGTAGCATCATGTCCCACCCAGTCACATTATCCTGACACCATTACGACCCGACCAAACACTGACTGATTAATGCTGAGCGCCTAGTGAGGCAGCTGTTAGTACCATTTTAATAAGTCTTTGGTATGATTCAGCCGGGGTTCGAACCCGCGATCTCCCGCATCAGAGGCGGACGCTCTAACCACTAGGCCACCGGAGCGGTCAACGTCCACGACCTAAAAGATCCAAAGATTACACTCAGTCTCTTTGCATCCACATACGTGTTTCACTTGTCCCCATTTGAAGGTGATCATACTCGTGAAATCATATACTCTTCACTTGCCATGCTGGACTGAAAATGTAAATTGATTCCAATCTGATTGGACTGGATTTGCAGTACTATTTAGAATATATAACATTGATCAACATCGCGGGTTGGGTTTGTAACCTATCAGTTGCCTCAGTACAAATAGTTAATTTTATATTTAATGATCCTTAAAGACCTGAATATTTGAGGCTTAATGTGATCTGCCTCTATTAAATGTCGGATGGTGGAGATTAAAGTCATTAACTTACAGTCTTTAATATCTTTCTATTGATACCCTGTATTTGACTGGGAATAAAGTAGTCCCACCTCCACAGGAAATTACAGGTTCCACCTATTATATTCTTTAGACAGAAACGAGCTTTTTGCTGTTATACTAACTCTATCACGATATTGCTTTCTAGAGCAGAGTACCACGAATAATTGCGGTATTTTTGTAACATACCGCGATACGTACCACGGTATACCTCAATTATATTAGAGACCAACAATTCAATCTTCTAGGGCAGGTGCATGGGGGTTTTTTTTGTTACATTTCCGGCTCTAGAATAGCTGGAAATATATCTTGCTCTGATTAAAAAGAAGATAACACCATATTATATTCATCATATTATTTGAAAAATAAAATTATCTCGAGATTTAAAGAAAATAAACTATCTCGGCATGAAATGAAATCGCAGCCCACCCCCCACCTCATAAAAATTAATGGTCAGTACCTTACACTTACACATAAATGGGTTGATTACGCTTACGTTATAGCTGACAACCTGTTAAAGACATTGTGCTGACATTGCAAAGTTTGTTGATAAAAATAGGGATCGATGACAATGAAGCCTGAATTTTCCTAGCTACAGTAATGATATAAGAGGCAGGGAAACTTCCAGTAGTATGCTAACAATGGGACTAGATATTTATTAGAGAAATTCAAACATGATTACAGGTTCATAAATATAATTATATTTCTAATATTCTAAATTAATTGTGACAAATACTATTATTTTGTAAAGAAAATGGTAACCATTTTTTTCGTGAAAAATTAAATCCATGCATTTTACATCATTAAATGTGTAACAAGATTACTCAGCGATTCCCGCACATTCCTTACTGAAGTACCAGTACAGTCAAAAAAGTACGTGGTATGTACCACCGAAAATAAATACTGCGGGTAAACCGGTATACCCGTAAAATTGCGCACCTCTACATGTATTGTTTCTTTGACATTCCCATTGGTACGACTCTGTGGTCATAAACTGGGTAATTTAAAGAAGCAAAACCATCAAGTTTTGTAAAATTTAATAAACAATCTGATTTTTAAAATGTTATAAAATGAAAATTTAAGAGGAACTTACAGTATTATGAACATAATCCAAAATAATCATGAGAAAGTTCCACTGAAGTCCAAAAGAATGAAATGTTCAAAATAAATTCCAGATCCATGAATATACTGATCCACCAACAGTCCTGATGTATCAAAATGGTATTGTCTAGAACATTTGAATAATTTACAATAGTCCAAGAATGATATTATAGTCCAATGAGCACTTTCTATTTCCACTGAAAAATCCAAACAAATGTTTCCTCTCAAATATTATCTAAATATAACATTAAATATTTCTGCATACTTGATGTCACAACAAGAACACAAGAAATAAGACTGAGAAAATTGTCCAACGACAGGTACTAATATATAGGCATAAAAGGTAAAATACGCATTTTGTCACTACTGCTAAGTGACAAATCGCAAATCTCCAACATCGTAAAAGGACTCGCATGATCTAACTCATCAAATAGGAAATAGCTTAGTTCTTCTATGAACCCACTTGACCGATCTGTCCTATGAGAAACAGACCAAAACTTGTTAACATGTTTACTAATAATTTTATTATTAGTAACTGTAAACACGTATGTAAGTATCTGTTTATAGACTCTTTGCAATTTTACGTTCTTAATATCTTACAACAGAACAAATGCACGTGCGAAATTTCAACTGCAGATAAAGACAATTTACAGTCATGAATAAAATTTACGGATATTATAGATACACCTAACACCATATGAACGTATCACATTACAACCTTAAACCCTTAATTTGCATGCATGGGACAGCATGTATGTTCCTTCAATGTTTTTATTCCTTCTTCATTTTACCGCTTTTACTTTTTTTTTTTTTGATCAAACTGTGTGATTAAGAATTGTCTTTTGTGTGAAACTGGTGAAATGATTTGCGAGGATTAGCAAAGATAACGCAAAATGGATAATACGGGGAATCAAAATGATAGCCCTTACCAAATACTAATCTATCGTTATATTCTATATCACTCTGAAATGTGCTTTACATTTAAGGATTTAAAGAGAAAAAAAAAAAAATAAAGGCTCAAAGGAAACTGTTTTATGTGTGATTAATGGATGACTAATATTCAAGTCAATAGGAAGACACTTGTGGCTTTGGTACAAAATTCCATCTCGGAAATACTTCGATTTTATGATATACTTTAAAAAATAAACATCGCCAGAAAATGACAGAGAACTGAATCACACACTAAAATATGCAAGGCAAAATATAACTATTTTTAAAAAAAGCATTATTTCACTTTTTTGGACTTACTACCACATGTTCAGTAAACACAAAGCTCTTTAATGAGTTCATGCTTTAAAAAAAGAAATTTGTGAATGTTTCACCCAAGAATAAGTCAGAGGGTACCTGTATGACGTACTCGTGATGTTATTCACTAGCCAATGTACATGCATATACAATCGCAGTATGGAGGGGGATTGCCGCCACAATTCTATGCGTGTATTTTCTAATCATTCTTGATGCATTATTGTAAATGGCTGCTTGCAAGTACTTCTTTCATAATTCTATCCATGTATATTGTATTGTATGCTGCAGATTTCAAGTGCTATCCATGTATATTGTATTGCATGTTGCAGATTTCAAGTGCTACTTTCCTTCTGCATTATTGTAAATGGCTGCTTGCAAGTGCTACATTCATAATTCTAGTCATGAATTCTCTATTCTTCCTTGATGCAAGCTGTAAATAGCTGCTTGCAAGTGCTTAGATTTACTTTCCTTCTGCGTCATTGTATCTTGCAGTTTGCCAACTACTGAAATGATTCTGTAGTTTGTCGTATGGCAAACGCTATGTTAGTTATTACAAGTGTTGTATATTCTTTTTGCAAACTCGCCATATTACAAGTACATGATTCCAACTGCTGTTTTCATACAGATTTGGCCTTGCAACAATGTAAATACTAAGTTTTATCAGTATCGTCTCTATTGTCCAACTCGTGTCGCCATCTGTTGTCATAATGGCATACTAGAGATTAGCATGGCATTATGACAACAGAGGGCACTCTATTTCTAAAGTTTTTCCTTTATCAGAAATAATTAATGCTCCCTACGGAACTTTACGGCATTCATTTTGTGTCGATAAACATTGTAACTCTTTCAGTCCCTTTTTTAAGAAGTACGTTAGCAACGAAGTTTTTATCGTTCTCTAAAACCACGTGCTTTCTCGAAGATCTTAGTGATTTAAAGCACCTTACGAAAACAAAAATGCATACACAACAGCAGGGTGGTCCCTCTTCTTCAACCCCAGTTTTGACGCACTTAAGTATTTACTTTCACCGTTTAAGAAATCTACTTCTTAGTGATATCTCGCATTACTTTGGAAACATCAGTTATTTTAGCAAAGTAAGGATCAGAAATGACAATGATATATTCCCTCGTACTCTTCTTAACGAGCTTTCATCAGAGGGCCCCTGGTTGTAAGGATCGTATTGTACGTCACCCATTTTTGACGCACCTCACAGACGTCTATCGTTTCTGTGATGCTATTGTACTAGGCCGATAAATCAGCCCTTCACCCGCGATGATATTGATATCGTCCATCAGTATCAATACAGATTTAGGGGGTTGATTTATCGGACTACTATTGTACATAAGCTCCGGCGAAAATAATATATTTCAAAGCAACATCAATATCACATATAAAAAAAATGAGTTTTTAGGTAAAATGACATTAAATATTAAGCATTCCTTAAGGTTTTCTTATTCTTATTACAATCTTCATTTTGGAACATATTTTGTCGCAAAAGCCGAAATAATCAAATTGTGGAAAATCATGTTTGTATCAAGATAAAAATGTTTACTTGCGATTAGAAGTATTAGATTTAGTGTACGATTGTTTTCCAATACTTAATTTACATTGTTAATGTACAGAACCTCAACCTTTGAATATATTTATAAAACAAATTTTAAAAAAAGATCCAGCTTTAAAACTGGTTTGCAATAAGAGACAAAAGACATAATGTTACAGGAGATTTTACTTTTATTTATTGTAATTCTTACCATTATCAAACCAATTAAAATAATAAATTAGTTCAAGAATTTTACAATTATAAATATAGTACCCTTGGGTTTTAATTATTCAGCTGCTCTCTGTCACATTAAAGATTTTAAAAAATTTTAAAGAAATTTTGAAATATGAATGTAGTGACACATGATTCCGACTTATTAAGTGTGCTGCTCTTTCCAGTATAAAAGTACTTTAGTGGGTTATCTATGATGAGAGAGAGAGAGAGAGAGAGAGAGAGAGAGAGAGAGAGAGAGAGAGAGAGAGAATGTACCAAAACTGCATATTTCATTTAGTTCTTGTAATTGTATACATTGTATCCTGGGTAGATGAGCGTGTTGTGGGACAGTCTTAGGGGCTTTCCTTCAACAAGAGAAAAAAAAATCTACTGGTCTTACTCAATAATTATACAGGGTAGAATTTTACTGATCACTGTCTTTTTATTTGGTTTGATTTTATTTAATTTCCTACATGTATCCTGGGTAGTTGAGGGTGTTTTGGGACATCCTTTTGCTGTTTTGGGGTAGTCATGGAGTCTTTCGTTTGGTGATAATCACCAGCATGGGGAAAAAACTCTCCTGATCTTACTCGATAATTATACAATGCAGGATTTTACTGATCAATGTCTTTTTTAAGATTCAATATAACTGTATACATGCATCCTGGGAAGGTGAGAGTGTTTTCGGTCAGTCTTGTGCTAGCCACATGACTTTCAGGGTGATAGGCAGAAAAATTAAAGTGATGGATGTCTAATTCATGCATAAATTGTTGGAAATAATCAAACATAAAATTACTGGACAGATTTAGGGAGGCAAACAGGTGTTAAAAACATTGCCTAAACTTTTAGAACAGTTTTTGCTTTAATACTCTTCAAAGGAATAGGCTATGGAAATCTTGAGGACTCACACATTATGGTCAACGAATATTGGTTGAGGGACTTGATATTAGGTAAGGACCGACAATCTACCATTTTTCTGCTAAATGGCTTGTCAAATGGTCAAATGCGGGAATAGGTTGCAGATGTGCCTTAGATATCTTCTGATTGGGATTTCCTACCATTTGACAAGTGTGACAAAATCTGTGGTACTTATAAACATCACTTTTAATTTTCGGCCAATAAAAATGATTCAGGATCTTGTGATAAGTCCTATCGACACCAAAATGACCGGCTTAAGGAGTTTTATGGACTAGACTATGAATTTCCTGTCTATAGACGTTCGAACAACAGTTTGATTGCTCATTGACCACTCATCATCAGCAGGTACATCAGGTGGTCTTCATTTTCTCATGATGACCCCATTATTCGCAAAGTAACAAACTGGTACATGTGTGACTTCGATTTCTGAAACCCAGTCTTGTGTCTTCTCTGAGAAATAGTACTTGGGGGCCTATAACTCACATTTAAATATCTTGCATGTTTATAAAGTAGCTATTACTTTCTGCTTACTGCAGTCAGAAATTGTCTAGTCGTTTCTATTATTCTGTGAAGAAACTAACTTATGAATCTCTCTCTCTCTCTCTCTCTCTCTCTCTCTCTCTCTCTCTCTCTCTCTCTCTCTCTCTCTCTCTCTCTCTGTAAGGGTGCAAATTTCTGTCGATCTATAAAGAGCACATTAATTTGGGCAGGTGAACGATTAATTAGAGTTATGGGGACAGGTGCGTGTTTAAATCGCTATACTGCAAGGATTTTTAATGCTTGTGTCGCGGGAGTAAGCGATTCTTAATTAAACCTTCGTTTATTTAACAGTCAGACAGACTGGAAGGGAAAAGTTAACTTCGATCTTTGTATCGGAAATGTCAGATTTGAAATTTTCCAGAATCAGTTATTAGGAAATCTAGAGGTCACCTACTCACACAAAGTTCGAGGGCCGATAGTGGTAAGACAACAGAGAGTTTGGAGAAGGAAAAAGTGGAAAGGACCAAGAAGAACAACCACAGTGAAGTTGGATTGAACTGGAAATAAGCAGGTTATGAAGTTGTACAAGGCAATGACTTCGACTGTTCACTCAGTTCTATGATGAACCAGTTCTATCATTTAAAGTAGATCGGCTATTTATATAAGTATATTGGTGTTTGAAATTCGGTGAATGATTTATTTAAAAAAGAAGTGTATCTTCCTAATGTAATGCATTATCACGGTTGTTTATGTTATTGATTAAATTGTTAATTTTCATGTACGGGGGCTCGTGTCATTCTGTTTTATATATCTGCTCAGATCTCTATCTATTCCACCTATAAGTTTCACACTTTCTATTAATATTTACTCGATCAGGGCAATAACACCGAAGGCGATCACCCTCTAGATAACGATACAACCCAATAAAGCGGACACCTTGTAAGAAGGTACAATCCGTCAATCAATCCACCACCAACAACCACCACCCCCAATACTCTCTGTTGAGTGATTAAGTCATTTAAATTATGGAATTTACTGTATCCATTGTTCCGAGGAACGTATATTAGGAATAACAGGCCCAAATTAAAATTTCATTTCAGGTTCATAAATATAATAGTTTTGTGAAGGTCAAAGCATTAGAAATAACAAATTAGCAAACAAAATATAATCTTTTTCATGGTTTTTTGCTCATAGCAAGTGCAAACAACTTATTTTATTGCCCGCAACAAAATAAATTCTCCAAAAAGTGATCATTTTTGTACAGTCTATATATTGAATAAAAATCCAGTAACGGAATGTTTGTTGGGGTTAATTCTTGAACAGTCACTAGGGAATATAACCTGACCGTTCCTGAGACATAATTCACAAATGTATGTGGTATACAAAGGAAATGTGTCTCGGCCAAACCAGAATTTACAGTTTTAATTCCTCAGGTATTGCAATTATGAGTGTATGTCCAATCCAAACTCAAATTGTGTGAAAAGTTTGTCTTTATTCATGTTTTATTCATGTGAAAGTGAAAAACAAAAGGGATTGGGAAATAGATCTATAAGAACAATGTAACAAGACAAGCCAGGAATTTTGTTTCTTATAATTGTCTACCTGTATGATAATTTTTGTTTTAGACTAATTCATCTAACAATATTGGTTTTATGAATGCCGGTTTACATTAAATATTTATTTTTCTCTAATATTTCCCGTGAAAAGTTAAACACAGAACTGTATATAGTTTTAATTTATTTAATTTGCTTTATTGCATAGTTGTATTGTGCTGATATTTTTTGCATCATGACAATATTAACTTATATTATAAACAGGATAAAATAATGATAAAATCACAGACAAATGAAGATGTTTATGCGGAGGTGGGGGTGGATGCTACAACAGCCTGAACTGTGAGTAGCCTTAAAAATTTTAAGTTTTTTTTTAAATTATGTGTGGTGGTGTGTCTTACTCTTCTAACAGAAAACAATCACACATGTTGAAGATACATGCAAAAATTTTTATTAATCTTTTTAACTACTATATTAATTTCATATCCAAACGTATCAAGCAAGTTTGGTACTGTATTGTAGCGGTAGTAATAAAATTGAGCTGGTTACTGGTAGCGGTAGTAACATTATTTATATTCAATATATTATATTTTTTTATTATTGATACCAAAGGAGTATGATGTTTTATCAGTGAAGTACCTTACAATCAATCATCTTATCTATACTATAAATATCGCTTTATATATGGATGAATACGATTTTAAATAATAAAAAACGTAGTTTCCAGTTTGATATCTGTGGAAATAAAGCATCTCATAATTGTAAGGAAATGTTCTTTACGTTTAGATATAAAAAATATATTTCATACTGTTATAATTTATTTTCTTATATAATGAAATAAGTTTATATTTTTGTAGCATATAGCTATGCTACAGTATATGCTTTGTATGTGATGTCCTTGTTTCAAGTCATTTGCCTCTTGCTGTTGTATTGGAACTGGAGATTTAAAATGAAATTGGAGATATGAGATACCTGTCACAGACAACTAGTGACAATACATGCTGGCTATTTATGGAGGACTACTGCATGATCATCCATGCCATACATATATAAGAATTCTGTATAATTTGAATATTTACCTTACTTCTTTATATATATATATATATATATATATATATATATATATATATATATATATATATGCCACTGTAAACTGCAGATTAACAGTAAAAATTTATTTCATAGGGATGAGAGAATAAACAGAATCCTCATCTCTCTCTCGTGAATAAACAAGAAAGAGAAAGTATGGCCTTGATGTGCAATTATCTGCAATTTGCTCAAACCTTATGAGGTCTTTACTGATACAAAAAGCAGAATTTGCACTGCATTACTCTAAAATAATAAATATGCTCTAAATTGATAACACTGTGAATGAGAACATATAAACAAATTAGGTCCTTAAACCTTGCTTGCAAGAGGCTACCTATTTCTGCCACCGTGCGGTCGCGGTAAATTACACCCATAAAATGTCCAAACAAAAATGGGGTGGGAAGGGTCAGAGGAAATATAACATTGTGTAAATACATCTAATTGTATACAATTTGATTTATTTAATTTCTTTGTGCTTCTTGGAGGCAACCTCTCATCCGAATATTAATACTCTGAGAAATCAGCTGACTGTAATGAGGTAATATAATTTGAATGATAGTTTAAATAAGACGCCCAAACATGCCGTAAAGTGGTATAACCTTTTGTTGCTAGGGTCAGGGGAGTAGTCGTATTGTAAGAAATTGACGTGTCACAGCGCCATCTGTTGTCATAATGAGGCATTATTTTATGCTACTTCCGTGATGCTAACTTGCAACGTGCTTGATGCTACATTGTAATCATAATTTTAGAAGGTGCAATCTGTGTAACTTGTGATATAGCAAGTTTAAAAATAGAATATTAAAACTTGTAATAACTGACATAGCATTTGCAATACGACAAACTACATAATCAATTCAGTAGTTGGCAAATTCCAAGATACAATGACGCAGAAAGAAAGTAGATCTAAGCTCTTGCAAGCAGCCATTTACTGCTTACATCAATGAATAGAAAATTCATGACTACAATTATGAATGTAGCACATGCAAGCAGCCATTTAAAATAACGCAGAAGGAAAGTAGCACTTGCAAACTGCCACATACAATTTGCATCAATGGAGAATACAATATACATGGATAGATTTATGAAAGTAGCACTTGCAAGCAGCCATTTACAATAATCCAGTCAAGGAAGATTAGAAAATACACGCATAGAATTATGGTGGTGCGTCTTACTTAAAATATCATTCGAATTATATTACCGCATTACAGTCAGCTGATTTCTGAGTATTAACATTTGGAAGAGAGGTGGCCTGCAAGAAGCACGAAACAAATTAAATGTATCAAATTGTATACAATTAGATGTATTTACACGATGTTATATTTCCGCTGACCCTTCCCACCCCATTTTTATTTGAACATTTTGTGTGTGTAATTTACCGCTGCCGCACGGTGGCAGAATAGGGTAGCCGCTTACAGGCAGGGTTAAGGTCCTAATTTGTTTATATAGTCTCATTCACAATGTTATCAATTTAGAGCATGTTTATTATTATTGAGTGAGTTGCAAATTCATGTTTTTGTATCAGTAAAGACCTCACAAGGTTTGAGCAAATTGTAGATAATTGCACCGCAAGGCCATACTTTCTTTTTTATTCACCAGAGAGAGAGAGAGAGAGAGAGAGAGAGTACATTACAGAGATGAGGTTTCTGTTTATTCTCTCATCTCTATGAAATTAATTTTTACTGTTAATCTGCAGTTTACAGTGGCAGTTTAATTACACACACACACACACACACACACACACACACACACACATATATATATATATATATATATATATATATATATATATATATATATATATATAACAAGACGTAAGGTAAATATTCAGATTATACAGAATTCTTATATATGTGTGGCATGGATTACTATGCAATAGCCAGCAAGTATTGTCTCTAGTTGTCTGTGACAGGTATCTCATATCTCCAATTTCATTTTAAATCTCCAATTCCAATACAATAGCAAGATGCAATGAAACAAGGAAATAACATACAAAATATATACTGTAGCATAGCTATATGCTACAAAAATATGAACTTATTTCATTATATAAAAAAACAAATTCTAATAGTATGAAATCTATTTTATATAGCTAAACATAAAGAACATTTCCATACAATTATGAGATGCTTTATTTCCACAGATATCAAACTGGAAACTACATTTTTTATTATTTAAAATCGTATTCATCCATATATGAAGCGATATTTATAGTATAGATAAGATGATTGATTGTAAGGCACTTCACTGATGAAACATCAGACTCCTGGTAGCAATTATACAAATATAATATATTGAATATAGATAGCGTTGCTACCGCTACCAGTAATCAGTTCAGTTATTATTACTGCTACAATACAGTACCAAACTTGCTTGGTACATTTGGATATGAAATTAATGTAGTAGTTAAAAAGATTAATACAAATTTTTACATGTATCTTCTACAGATGTGATTGTTTTCTGTTAGAGGAGTAAGACCGCCCCCATAACTTTTTAAAAACTTTTAAATTTCTTAAGGCTACTCACAGCTCATGCTGCTGTAGCATCAACCCCCACCCCCTACAAACATCTTCATTTGTCTGTGATTTTATCATTATTTTATCCTGTATAAAATATAAGTTAATATTGTCATGACACAAACAATATCAGCACAATACAACTATGCAATAAAGCAAAATAAATAAATAAAAACTATGTACAGTCCTGTGTTTAACTTTTCATGGGAAATATTAGAGAAAAATAAATATTTAATGTAAACCGACATTCGTAAAAACAATCTTGTTAGATGAATTAGTCTAAAACAAAAATTATCATACAGGTAGGCAGTTATAAGTAACATATACCTGGATTGTTTTGTTACATTGTTCGTATAGATTTATTTGCCAGTCCCTTTTGTTATTCACTTTCACAAGAATAAGACATGAATAAAGACAAGCTTTTCACACAATTTGGATTTTGGATTGGACATACACTCATAATTGCAAATTCTGAGGAATTAAAACTGTAAATTCTGGATTGGCCGAGACACGGTTCCTTTTGTATACCACATACATTTTGTAAATTATGCCTCAAGAACAGTCAGGTTATATTCCTTGGTGACTGTTTCAAGAATTAATCCAAAAAAACATTACATTACTGGATTTTTATTCAACATATAGACTGTACAAAAATGATCACTTTTTGGAGAATTTCTTTTGCGGGCAATAAAATACGTTGTTTGCACTTGCTACGAACAAACAACCATGAAAAGGATTATAGTTTATTTGCTACAGTTTGTTATTTCTAATGCTTTGACCTTCACAAAACAATTATATTTATGAACCTGAGATGAAATTTTAAATTTGGCCTGTTATCCCTAATATATGTGCCTTGAAACATTGGATAAGGTAAATTCCCTAATCTAAATGACCTAATCACTCAGCACAGAGAGAGAGAGAGAGAGAGAGAGAGAGAGAGAGAGAGAGAGATTCGTAAGTAAGTTCGTTTCTTCACAGAAATAGAGAAACCACTAACCAGAAAAGTAACAGCTCCTTTATAAGCATGAAAGATATTTTAATGTGAGTTATAGGCCCCCCCAAGTATTATTCCTCAGAGATGACACAAGATTGGGTTTCAGAAATTGAAGCCACGCAAGTACCAGTTTGTTACTTTGTGAAAAATTGGGTCATTATGAGAAAATGGAGACCATCTGATGTACCTGCTGGTGATGAGAGGTCAGTGAGCAATCAAATTGTTGTTCCTAAGTCGTATAGACAGGAAATTCATAGTCTAGCCATAAAACGCTCTTAGCTGGTCATTTTGGTGTCATTAAGACTTGTCATAAGATCCCGAATCAGTTTTATTTACCGATTATTAAAAGTGTGTTATATATATATATATATATATATATATATATATATACCATTGATCTTGTCACACTCGTCAAATGGTAGGAAATCCCAATCAAAAGATATCTAAGGCACATCTGCAACCTATTCCTGCATTTGACCATTTGACAAACTATTTAGCAGAAAAATGGTAGACTGTCGGTTCCTTACCTAATACCAAGTCAAGCAACCAATACTTGTTGACCATAATTTGTGTGCGTCCTCAAGATTTCCATAGGCTATTCCTTTGAAGAATATTAAAGCAAAACCTGTTCTAAAAGTTTAGGCAGTTAACACTTGTTTGCCTCCCCAAATCTGTCCAGTAATTTTATGTTTGATTAATTCCAAAATCTTATGCATGAACTAGACATCCAACAGTTTAATTTTTCTGTCTTTCACACTGAAAGTCATGAGGCTAGCCTGTATCATTATGGAGTAAGAACAGTAGAGTTTTTTGTAATGTGAAACTTGCTGAAGGAAAGACCGTAAGACTATCCTAAAACACGCTCATCGACCCTGGATACATGTATACTATTACAATAGCTTAATGAAATATGCAGTTTTGGTACATTCTCTCTCTCTCTCTCTCTCGTTACGACCCTGTAGTTAAGTTACATGTGTGTTAAAATTTGAATTCTTTCTAATTCTTTCTATTTCATTTTTATTTCATTTTTTTATATCATGAAATATAATTATTATTATGATGATGATTATGTTCGCAGGATCTGACATTCTGTTAGAAACATCGTGTTTATTTAGAACGTAAATGTGACTCGCGTAAGCACGATTTTTGCATGACGGTTTTGTCATATTAAGTAAACAGTCGGAAATAGCTATGTAAATGATTGGTTGGGACCACGGTCATTACTAATAATACTTGTTGACATTCTATACTACGTTGGCGATATTTCGAAATCGCATGATTTCTTCGTGCTTGTACATGAAATGACGTATTAGTTTGCTTTAAAATACTCAGGTACCTGCGAACTAGTCTGGAGTCATATTGGAGAGTCATATTTTAACATCTTAGAGAGTCACATCGTAACATCTTATAGAGTTTCTAAATACCTTAAGAAGAAGGTATTCTTTTGTGCTGGAAAGAGTTGTTCGTTCGTACGTATGAAGAATAACGTGTTTTGTTATTGATGATAGCTGTATCTTATCTACCTTTTAAATAATAATTATTTTCCCTGGAGAACTACACAACTGGCTTTGGACAAAGACATTTGCTGAAATTAATTCTAAATTGGAACTGAACAATACAATTTGCGATTCACAGTGAAAATTCTGGACACTTGTGCAAAACCTTCGTCTGACGTCGTCATCCGCCATCTTGGAACGGAATTGAGATTCAGACTTCAATTTATAACTGTTTATTCACAGGACTTATGTTTTTCACAATTTTAGGACACATTTTAGGATCTTCTTCATAAATCGTAAGTCTTGTTTCATATTTGTACCTTTTCACCGTGTTTTCTAGGGAAATAAATTATTTTTGTTAAATTTACAAAGCTTGTTGTCACGCTTTTCTTTGTGTTACTTTAAACGAGCCGATACGTAACACTCTCCTCATAGATAATTCACTAAACTACTTTTATATTGCAAAGAGCATCACACTTAATAAGTCGGAATCATGCGTCACTACATTCATATTTCAAAAATGTTTAATGTGACAAAGAGAAGCTGAATAATTAGAACCTAAGGGTGCTATATTTATATTTGTAAAATTCTTAAAGTAATTTATTTTTTTCTTGGTTTGATAATCGTACGAATTAGAATAAATAAAAGTAAAATCTCCTGTAACATTATGTCATTTGTCTCTGATTATTTCCACTTTTCGGGACAAAAGTTTTAAAGGATGTAAACCAGTTTTAAAGCTGGGGGGGGGGGTATTGTGGGTTTTTTTGGTAAATATATTAAAAGGTTGAGGTTCTGTACATTAACAATGTAAATTAAGTATTGGAAAACAATCGTACACTAAATCTAATACTTCTAATCGCAAGTAAACATTTTTATCATGACACGAACGTGATTTTCCACAGTTTGATTATTTCGGCTTTTGCGACAAAATATGGCCCAAAATGAAGATTGTGATAAGAATTAAAAAAAATCTTTAGGAATGATGACTTTTTTTAAAATGTAATTTTACTTATACACTTTTTTTATGTGCTATTGATGTTGCTCTGAAATATATTTTTTCCGCCGGAGCTTATGTACAATAGTATCATAGGAAAAGATAGACGTCCGTGAGGTACGTCTGTGACGTGCGACAAAATGGGTGACGTCAAATACGATCCTTACAACCAGGGGTCGTCTGAGGAAAGCTCGTTAAGAAGAGTACGAGGGAATATACCATCGTCATTTCTGATCCTTGCTTTGCTGATCCTTGTTTTGCTAAAATAACTAATGTTTCCAAAGTAATGAGAGATATCACTAAGAAGTAGATTTCTTAAACGGTGAAAGTAAATACATAAGTGTGTCAAAACTGGGTTTAAGAAGATGGACCAACCTGCTGTAGTGTATGCGTTTTTGTTTTCGTAAGGTGTTATAAATCACTTAGATCTTCGAGAAAGCACATGGTTTTAGAGAACGATTAAAACTTCGCTGCTAACGTACACGTTAAGAAAAGGGACTGAAAGAGTTACAATGTTTATGGACACAAAATGAACGCCATAAAGTTCCGTTGGGAGCATTAATTATTTCTAGTAAAGGAAAAACGAGAGAAATTTAGAGCGCCGTCTGTTGTCATAATACCATGCTAATCTCTAGTAGGCCATTATAACAACAATTTAGTATGTACATTGTTGCGAGGCAAAATCTGGATGAAAAGAGCAGTTGGAATGATGTAATTTGGAAAGTTTATAAACAGAATATACAAATCTTGTAATAACTGACAGCATAGCGTTTGCCATACGACAAACTAGAGAATCAATTCAGTAGTTGGCAAACTGCAAGATACAATTACGCAGAAGAAAAGTAGATCTAAGCACTTGCAAGTAGCCATTTACAGCTTGCATCAATTAAGAATAGAAAATTCATGACTAGAATTATGAATGTAGCACTTGCAAGCAGCCATTGACAATAATGCAGAAGGAAAGTAGCACTTGCAAATTTTCACGTACAGTTTGCATCAATGAAGAATACAATATACATGGATAGAATTATGAAAGTAACACTTGCAAGCAGTCATTTACAATAATGCATCAAGGAAGATTAGAAAATACACGCATAGAATTATGGCGGTAATTCCCCTCCATAGATGCTGTGCGGTATGATTAACCAGTGCGATGACAGATCTTTAACTTCCTTGAAACTTAACGTTTTTCTGCAAGAGAGTTCATTTTGCTGAAGTAATTATACTTATATCTGACACGGATTTGCGTCATTCTTTAAAACTGCACCACTATTAACTAGATCGCAAGATTTTCAAGTAATATTTATTGGCATGGCGATGGTTTAGCTTCCAACTTATTGGCAATCAGACCCACGGATAAATCCTTGTATAATAACAGGTTTAGACTCACGACTAGAACACGTGGTCGACAGAATGATGTTACGTGACTAGGCTCGTACAAAGTAACAAAGAAATGAGTGAAGCCAACAAGCTTTGTAAATTTAACAAAATAATTTATTTCCCAAGAAAACAAGGTAAAAATATGAAAAAGGACTTACGATTTATGAATCTAATCCAAAAACTATTCCTGGAATTTAAAATACAAGTCCTATCACTAAAAAGTTCTAATCCAAGTTCGAATCTCGATGAAGTTCCAAGATGGAAGGCGATGACGTCCTCTATAACCAGTTTTGTGCTGATGTGTCGACAGTTCCTTGTTGAGTCACCAAGAATATAATTCCGGCTTTAGAATTCCGTATAATTTCCACCAAATGTCTTCGTCCAAGAATTTTTGTAAGCACTGGTATTTTCCAGGGAATATAAATTATTAAATCCAAAAAATAGAAGTTTCAATCAAACTGGCATCAACATTAAAAACACCTTGAGCTCTAAAGGTGTAAACTACGACTGAATTAAAATCACTGAAATATGAGTATTAAACCCAACTAAAAACGCAATTTCACACCCGCGTGATGAGTCACGTGGTCACCCAGCCCGAACAGCGTAGTAAAATAATATGTCAATTAGCACGTAGGCTAGTATAGCCTTAGCTAAGAATCAATGATTCCCACACTGGAAATGAATTTAAAATTAAGGTTGTTTACAACAGAGCTGACGCAAGAAAAGAATGACATTGATTACGACCAATGATTTTCACTCTGTGTTTACGAATTTCGAACCAAGGTCAGGAACTAGGTCAGCTAAAAATACAATGTAGCAATACTGTTATTTACTAGAACTGAACTGAATTTTTCTAGAAAAATGTCAAATCCAGTGAATAAAGTTATTACAATAACATGTAATGAAATAAAAACAAAATAAGATAATTTGAAACTAACAGACAAGTAATTAAATTACATATACGTAACAATGAAAAGCTATGAGAACTAACAACTATATGTAGACTGAGAAAAATAAAAAATCGCAGTAAAGTGCAAAAACAAAAATCGAAAGATTAATGGGAACTGAATTCTACCAAAACAAAAAAAAAATATTGAGCACCTTAAAGAATTAAATTGCTTTACGTAATTTTCTTATTATGAGACGGTAGAATGTTTGAATTGTTTTTTCTTCCTTCATATATTTCGATTGGAGCTGCAGACGACACAAATGTGATTCTTCTCGAAATACAAATATGGACAACTTAGAAATTACTTGGTATGCATTTATCTGAACAAGAAGTTTCAGATATTGTAATTTTAATCTCGCTTCCATCTAGAAGGACACGTGAAAATAATTAATCTATCTCTTTAAAGAGTGTTGCCTTCAAAAGCCCAATTTTCCGGGTTTTTTTTAATATTTTTATTTTGCTTTCTTGCCGAGAATTGTTATCAAATAATTGACATCGGTGCTGTGCGGTGCTGTGAAAATGGTTATGAAAAAAAGATTCCAGCAGCATGTGATGTACTCTCTAAAGAAATAAGTGTATATCCCGGAAAGTAAACGGAAAGCGTGACCATGTACCGAAGATGCATTATGAGAGAAAACAACAAGAGGATAAAACGCCATTGAATCTCAAGTGGACACGATGTGTATTCATTGCGTCACAACGTGAATGCCAAACCATTTCGCTTCATTGATCGGAGTGAATGGCAACACAAAAACTGTATTGTTTGTCGGTGGGATTTCTTCTTTTGAATCTCAACTGAGAATATTCGGAATCAAGCACAAGAGTGGTGCTTCTACGAATTTATTTCAGTAAGTGTTAAATCTATGGCTATCAACACGTAAATTATATACATATATCATATTTCTTAAGATCAAACATTACAATTTTTATAACATTAGAATAAAAACAATTCAGCATTTACCAGTATTGTCAGTTTAAAACGTATATAAGCCTTCTTTGTCATCTCATTGCTGTGTACTCTAACTATAGAACTATTAATACACAAATTAAGGCATATTTCTTTTGATGAAACAAAAACCAATAACAGGAAATTTCTTCTCTTTTCCCAGTATTTGCCTCATGTATATTAAATGTATATATGCCCCACGGAAATTACTGCATCAATATAAAATAATAAGTAGATTTAAACTGTTCACATAAGACATTCCTGAATATTTACAATAATTCATTACAACAGAGTGCAAATTGACATTTAAAAATCAGCACAACATATGGACAATAGAAATATTTATACTTTATATAAAATTGGAATCAACATTCAATATTTTCCACTGATGTCAGTTTTAAATGGCTGTGTGCCGTCTTTTCCATGTCTTTCCCCCTTCTTTGCCGTGTCTTTGCGTGTCTTTGCGCATCTTTGCGGTGTTTAGTACGGCGCCAACGGACTATCCCGCGGTATTAGAAACGGGACCTTGACTTTCAAAACTAAATACATACATGCCACCATCAAAGAGTATATATTCAATATTGACTTCTTCAGTTTTTGGGTTTTTTTTTGTTTTTTTTGTTTGTTTTTTTTTTCTCCTATAGACCACCTAACATCGTGTGCATTCTATGGGACTCAAGAATTTATATACCCAATTCAACTCTAGTCTAAAGCGTGCATAGGGATGTATTGTTGTTTTTTTAAATTAAAAGCAACTTGTACAGGTTCTAAGGCTTACTCTCTGGTCCTGAATAACTGGCCTCTTTGCACCCAAGGGAAAATTAACAATATGGAGTTTGTTTTATGTCAAGTTCCAAAGACATAATCCAGTCTTTCCCCATGCTGAAGTCCTTAACGCTAATACGAAGACACAAAGAAGTTCACATGTAATGAATCAGCCACTTTCTCCAAACTGTAAGTTGGGAGTAAGTTAGGTAGAAAACGCTTTTTAAAAAATCGTCCTCTCTCATCAAATATTAGAGGTAATTAGGCATACAAACTATGTGACTGTTAAGTGGTGCCGAGTTAACATTACCAGTATAAATATTCAAGGTAATTTAGTCATACAAACTTTGGAGCTATTAAGTGGTGGCATGATAACGTTGTCAGTATAAATATTCTTGACTCTTTCAACATTCTTGACAGTAAAAAGGGGAAAAATGTGTTCAAGAAGAATGTCTGTGTCTCCAGCCTCTTATGATATGATGAAATATGTGTTAAAATTTGCCCCCATCCTCTTACCCTGTGATGAAATTTCCCGTCATCCCCTTACCCTGTGATGGAATGTGTTATAATTTTTCCTATCCTCTTACCTTGTGATGGAATTTACGTGTTACAATTTTGTTCCCAAACGCTGCTCTTACCGATGGGCAGGCCTGTGTTATGCAGGGTTGTGAAAATGTAGTTCAGATAACGATCATCTTCAAAACAAATCCTCTCTTTTATCCAGAATAAATTCAATGTAATCAGTGCCTCATATCGTTTCTTAACGCCCCTGTATACAGACGGTTCGAAAGATGTTGTCAAGGTTGGAACTGTCAGTAGTACATTTCCATCCAATTACCGGATAAAGCCTCCATTTTTAACTCTGAAAATTGCAGTCATTCTTGAATCTTCGAACTACATGGAAAATAAAAAAGCATGTGCTGCACACCAGAATACGTAATACGTGTAGTGATTAAAGGTATGAATTTTAAACCAATCATTAATAGGCATGGATGTCTGTATCTTAATAGCGATGTGTCTAATTGCGGTCAAGATATTGAAAATTCGTATTATTATATTTGCAGCTGCCATCACTATGGGGGTCAAAGAGGAGTATTTATATATAGTTTGAATCTAGTTTTTATTCGTACTACTACATCTAGAATTGTATACAGAATCTGGGAATTTAGAGGCGAGGTAAATGATAAACTTTTTAAAAATATTCCAAACATATAAAAGAAACAGTTTTATATGAAAATCTTTGGAAAAATATAATATTGTAATGAAATAAAACTCACATGGATTAGTTTTTCTTTATTTCTATTATAAAACTTATTCCATGCTGAATTGTTTTTTGTATGTTATTTATCCATTGTACTATTGAAGAAATACACACATGGTACAGTTTGTTTTATTCATCGGTATTTCAAGACGAACAAGATTATATTAAGACTATTATTATACACTAAGTTGCAATGGTCTCTGTCACTTGTGACAACTGTATTATTGCACATTCAATAGCAATGGTCTCTGTCCCTTGTCATAACTCTATTATTATACATTCAATAGGAATAGTCTCGGTCTCTGTCCCTTGTCATAACTCTATTATTATACATTCAATAGCAATGGTCTCAGTCTCTGTCCCTTGTCGTAACTATTATTACACATGCAATAGCAATGGTCTCTGTTTCTGTTCAGTGTTATATCTCTGTCATACATTCAATAGCAATGGTCTCTGCCTCTGTCTATCGTTATGACTTTATTATTATAAATTCAATAGCAATGGTCTCTGTCTCTGTCCCTTGTCATAATTCTATTATTACACATTCAATAGCAATGGTCTCTGTTTCTGTTCAGTGTTATATCTCTGTCATACATTCAATAGCAATGGTCTCTGTCTCGGTCCATTGCTATAACTCTGTCATTATATACTCAGTTGCAATGATCTGTCTCTCGCTCGTCGTTTATTTCATTATATGGACAATTGTTAATGTTCATATGCCGTTTTCTATATTAATGTTTGTTTTTCTTTTCTGTATAAGGGGAATGGTTACTACTAAGCTGTAAGAATTTATCCGCTGACTCCACTGTACTCATTTTTACTTTTTCTTAAGGAAAGAAAATAAGTTTAAAAGAAAATAGTGAAATATAATTTAAAAAATCAATCAATTTGCCGGACCAGTTAGCATGCGAATGAGCCGTGTTGAAAAGAATGGATTCTTTACATATGAGAGGTGTTACTTTCCGTGGTCGGCATGACGAGCGTCACGGGTTTAGTAACAAACAAAAAAGCTCAGTACGCGATTGGAAGATTTATTCCTCAAGATGAAACGGACGTAACAAGTGTCAGATGGTTTGAAGCCAATATGTGTACTTAATACTGTAAATGTGTTATACCAGTGGTGAAAAGAACTTAACGAGTGCTTGTGTGTGTGTGTGTGTGTGTGTGTGTGTGTGTGTGTGTGTGTGATTTGGATATATAACGTAGCTTTAATAATTTTTCAGTCGTATCGCTACAATGTCTGCAGTGTGGCAGTTTATAGTGATGCCTAGCACTGGGGCATCATGCCGCAGACATGATCTCACACCCGGTCACATTATCCTGACATCAGCACACCAGTCCTAACACTAACCTCTTAATGGTGAGCGCCAAGCAAGGCGTCTGTAAGTACCATTTTTGTAAGTCTTTGGTATGACCTGGCCAGTGTTCGAACCCCCGACCTCCCGTATCCGAGGTGGATTCTCTAACCACTAAGCCACCGGTGTGGTCCAAGTGTCAAAATGGTTTGAAGCCAATATATGTACTTAAAACTGTAAATGTGTCATACCAGTGGCGAAAAGAACTAAACGAGTGCCCGAAAGTAGTGTGTGTGTGTGTGTGTGTGTGTGTGTGTGTGTGTGTGTGTGTGTGTGATTTGGATTTTTAACGTAGCTTTAACAATTTGTCAGTCATATCGATATGGTGTCTGCATTGTGGCAGTTTATAATGATGTCTAACACTGGAGTGTCATGCCGCAGACTTGTAACATCATGTCACACCCGGTCACATTATCTACACACCAGGCCAACCAGTCCTAATACTAACCTCTTTTGCTGAGCGCCAAGCGAGGTATCTATTAGTACCATTTTTATAAGTCTTTGGTATGACTCGACTGTGGTTCAAACCCGCGACCTCCCGCATCCGAGGCGGGCCCGAAAGTGGGCCTCGTTGTTAAGAGAAAATGCACACTTTATATTTGTAATAAAATCAATAAAGTGTTTAATGATATAAGTTTTCCTTTTATTTTGTTACTGCAAAAACATTCTGATAATGCCTCCTTAACGTAGACAAATAATTGAGATTAAATAAATGTTTTAATGAAGTATAAGGGTTTCCAAGCAAAGTTGATAATGTAAATAAATATTGTGAGAGAGCGATCGCAAATGTCAAATACCTACACAATGTCAGCGAGTGCCAACTCGCTCTTCGGGGGTGGGGTTGGGGTATGCCTAAGTCGGCGCCTTCTCTTAACCCCCATGCTCTAAAAATGAGTTAGAAACAACAGAAAAATATCCTAGAGTAAGTTTTTCTTTACAGATAAATGGTTAAAATTATGCCCTGGAAACGTTTCTAATGCAGGACCTTCTGGGCGCTTAAACCCCCCCCCCCATTCCCCGGGGATCCATTGGAGGTTTCGTCCCACATAACCCTCGCCTACTTGCTTTGACACCCACCCAACCGCCCCAACGATATTTCTGGATCCACAGCTGCTCTTTGTTTGCAAAGCGTGTTAATAAAACAAATAATTTAAAATATGAAAGAAATGTTGTCATAATATGCAAGTGTAAAATGACCGCATCGAATTCCATTTCAACGACATCATTTCGGATGGCAAGGGAGAATTCTAGTGCGAGTGTCTTACTATATCAGGGAACGTTTTTAACAGAAATATATGAGAGATTTGTTTATACCACTAGTCCAGATCTAGATATATCAATTAATAACAGCTTTTACCGGGTACATTGTTTGTTAACATATATGTAAGAGAAACTCTGCAAACCCCCCTCCCCCACCCCAGTTTGGCTGTTTCTTTGATACAGGACACGCCTCCAAGTCTTTTAAAGAACAGAAGAAATGGTGCTAACGAAATATCTCGGGGTCTTTGAGCATGACTGTCAAGCGAAAGTTGATATCCACAAATACGACAATTGATAGCCCTACGTTACCAGTTGACTAAAAGTTTCCTCGTTTAGGCATTCCGTGTGCCCCATGATTTGATGCAGAATACTTTAAAACCCTAATTCGAGATATTTACCATTTCCATTCAGGACGTCGCCATGATTTTCCTGTGTATAGGCAGTGTAATTATTATTTTGCATTCCCAGCATCCTTCGTACAGTCGCTTGTTGTGACGGGTTTGCGGTTCGTTCCTTCGAAGCAATAATGATTAAATGAGCGCACCAGACCAAAACAAGCAAACACTTCTGCAGTCTATTAGATTGAGTCGTATATGTTCTAGTTCTTGTCACTTTCGAAATTACACATGATAGACAAGATGTCAACTTAAATGTGTGATTCCCGAGCTGACTATATCATGTACATTTCCGAAAAAGCGATTTCTTCAGGTTCTGTTCATGAGCACTCTTCGGTCAGTTGAAGAGAGTGGCTTGTATTGTTACATGTATATCTACTGATAGAGGGTCCTTTAACTTTTCCCCCATTAGATGACCTTTAGCCCCTCATTTTATGTTTGTATGTTCGTTGTGTTTGGCTTACAAGACATGTCACATGAGCATTTATGGGATGACGCTTGTGTAGTACAGTTATGTATGGGATGACGCTTGCGTAGTAGAGATATGTATGGGATGATGCTTGCGTAGTACAGATATGTATGGGATGACGCTTGCGTAGTAATATAATACAGCGTTCAGAGCGAGCGTTCCACTTCCTTTTCAGCTATGCATTTTCTACCGTTGGACATTTGGTGGCACAGATGGTTCACATACACAGACTTGTCATTCATGTCAAGGGCACCCTACCTGGGTATGGTTGATGGTTCCTCAAGGATTTGTCTCACAAAGAAGTGGAAATATGCTTCAGAAGCCGGTTCCGATTACTTAGGTTGTGGGAAGCTCCCATGGAAAGTCAAAACCAGGTAGTCACATATCGACTTATCTGATTTCTATTCTTCCTTCCCTGTGACTCGTAACTATTATATATATATATATATATATATATATATATATATATATATATATATATATTCTACTTTCATACATGTTAGATAATTCTTAATTCGCACCCCACGGAGACTCGAATCCAGATCCGCCAGTAAATGGCAACCTGAGTTCGAATCTCCGTAGAGTGCGAGATCGCCAATTCGACAAGGTAATTCACGCTGCATTTGTCTTTGTAAGGGTGCAAATTTCTGTCGATCTATGAAGAACACATTAAGTTGGACAGGTGAACGATTAATTAAATTTATGGGGACTGGCGCGTGTTTAAATCGCCGTAACACACTGATTGGCAAATGTCACTGTCATGGAAGCAGTGGTTCTTAATTAAGCATTCGGTTATTTAACTGAAAGGGATAGGGGTTAACTTCCGATCTGTATCGAAACTGTCAGTTTTGAATTTTTCCAGGAATCAGTATTTGGTATTCTGAGGTTGTCAGGCGGACTGCATTTTTAAAGCCTAGTCCGGGGGGGGGGGGAGGGCGAATATATTTAATTCGGATTGGTTACGCTGAATAAGGGGGCGTGATTCCACGTGAAAACTCTCAGTTTTAAATGTGTCTATCGCAACACTTTTAATCAGTCGACACCATTTTCTGCAAGAGAAAACAAAGGTAGAGGACTCCGGGTCGAATTTAGAAGAAATTCACTCGTAATTAGGATCCAAGGGATCGGATGTCTGGAAAAATCTACGAACACAATTCTAGCGGTAAAAGCTTGAAGACACAAGGTGAGATAGCTCCACGTGACGTATCCACGGGACGTATCCATGGGAAGTATCCATGTGAAGTATCACGTACTTACAAAACCAAAGTGACCACACGAAGTTGGAGGCCGAAAGAGGCGGGACACCTGAGAATTTGGGAAAAGGGAAAAGTGGAAAGGACCCAGACTTACAGGCACAAGGAAGGACTGAACCAGAACACTCAGGTTATGAATCTGTACAAGGCAGTGATTTCGATCTTTTCACTCGATTTGATGATGAATTAATTCTATCGCTTAACAGATCGACTATTTGTATAAGCATATTTGAATTTGAAATTCGTTTGAATAATTTAATTCCGAAGAGAAGTGTATCTTCCTAATGTAATGCATTATCACAATTGTTTATGAATTTTATTGTTAAATTGTTGATTAAATTTTATGGTTTGTACATGTACGGGGGCTCGTGTCATTCTGTTTTATATATCTGCTCAGATCTTTATCTATTCCATATATAAGTTTCACACTTTATGTTGATATTTACTCGTTCGGGGCAAATTACACCGTCGGCGATCACCCTCTAGATAACGATAACCAAAACCATACGACCCACCCCAACAAAGCTGGGGGAGTACGCAACAGTCCTCACACATCCTTTAACTTTTGAAAATATATACAATCATTACAATGTTCTGGCTTGTCTTTTTTTCTAAGACACATGTTTTACATAATAGCATAACATAATCCCATTCCCAGATTGTTTAAGCTTTGTTTCAAATGCAGCGTAAATTGGTATTGTTCTGAAGGGATAAGGTCCGAGTAAACAATGTTTTCACCTACCGGAAATATAATTCTGACCCGTATATGCTTCAGTCATGGATTAAACCTGGGTTCCAGTTCCGGACGTCACTAATTTCAACTAGCAGCATCTAGGTTTGGTATTTTGCTCACATATGTTATAAAATAGTTACTTAAATTATAAATAGAAATGAAGAGAAAGAATGTTTTCTTATACCAAAGCTTATATCGTATATCTTGCTTTTATCCTGTACGTCTTTTTGTCTGTCCTGAACGCCTTTAAGGGATTACTTACTTGATTATTATTGGACATACCCAAATGCAGCGGATGCTCTTTGTATGTTAATAAGGAGGACTTATTTTGTAATTGTTTGCATTTGAGATGCAAATTTTGATGGAGTCGAAAGCTCTTGCTGCCTTACCTTTGGCTCTTTGCCTACTCAAAACGAAAAGTACTTCAAGAACACAACTGAGTTTACTGCATACTGGTATTTAGTGCATACTGGTGTTACTGCATATACAAATCAGGACTTACTTTATCACTTTCAAATGGCCGATCAACAAGTCAAACTTAAAATGTTTATTAAATGGACATAGAACTGCGCCATTTTTCTTATATAGCACGATCCAGATGTAGCAGCTTATATATTTTCTTAACGTCATAGGTAAAAGGAACACATGATATAAACTACTTTAAACAATTTTACGTACTTCTAACTACTTTAAGCGATTTTACGTACCTCCAACTACTTTAAACGATTTTACGTACCTGCGACTACTTTTAACGATTTGACGTACCTCCCAGTGGCGTAACTAGGGTTGGTGTCACCCAGTGCGGTAACTCATGGTGTCACCGCTATGGACCCCCTTCCTGCACAAAAATTCAAAAATGTTATAGACAGTCATGTGTGGTAACTCATGGTGTCACCCCCATGGACCTCCTTCCCGCACAAAAATTCAAAACTTTATACAGTCATTTTGGTGTCACCCCCTCTGATGGTGTCACCCGGTGCGGTCCGCACCCCCTAGTGACTCCACTGGTACCTCCAACTACTTTAAACGATTTTTACGTACCTTCAACTACTTTTAACGATTTGACGTATCTCCAACTACTTTAAGCGATTTTACATACCTCCACACTAATACTAATACCGATACTTCATCGCTCATTACTGTCATCCTAAATTAAAAACCTTTTGCCTGCCGGAGAGAGAGAAAACATACAACATTATATTAACTCTAGGTTTCATTTAAATTGCTTCATTAACATGCAAATTAATGTTTGTATGCGATAAGACTTCTCATGAGTGCCATAAATATGATAAAGTGACTAATGCATATTAGACTGATTGTCAAAACAATATGTTGTGAATCACTGCATGGTGTGATATTCCATGGACTCTTTTAATTAAACAACAATAAAAGCATGAGAAATGGTTGCTTCAGCAGTGAAAGGGAATATGACATCTATAATTGTATACCAGTTACCGGTTCTGTTGTCCTTTCGCATTGGGACTTAAAGAGGCCAACTGTAGTCTTCTTCGCGGTAGGGAATTAAATTCTCTATAGCCGTCAATTTTCTCTTAATATTTCGATTCCAGACACGTTTCGCCCGCTCCAATATCTAAATAAAGGTATCCAATTTACGGTTCAACCATCCCGATATAGAACCTATCCAGGGGACTAAATTCAATGCAATTGAATTAGGTGCGCACACTGAGCTGAAGTGAAATATGAATTTATCTCCACTCATCCATGAACGGGGAAACCTTGCAAAGCTCCATGTAGAATAACGTGGGATTATCACTACAATGTACAGCTGAAAATCACATCATATTCATATAAATCGCCGTACCAGATATTAAGCCATTAGAAAGGCGGCAAAAGCATGTTGGGCGGACAGGTGCAAATGATTTCGTCTGCTGCGAGCAACAGGCACATGCACGTCATATAATGTCCCCGTCTGAACGTAGAGAATATAAGGTAAGACGAGCATGCATTCTCTCTCTCTCTCTCTCTCTCTCTGTAAATTTGTGTTGTTCAAAGTAACTTCTCGAAACGGGAAGATGGTATTTTCGAGTGCGCTACAAATTTTTTACTTTCTATATTACAACTCATTGTACTTCAAGGTTTATTTACAGTTCTGGAAAATTACTTTTTATCATAGCCTGAAGGGGCAAATTGTGTTCAGGTCCAGCTTTATGTACCCTAACGTTTCCATCATTTTCTCAGAATTTTTTTGAAACACTGAATACCTTTAATACCTTACCAATTCAACAAATCTCATCTTTCCCATGATAGGAAAAGCTATATGGAGACTTTCCGCCCCAGGCACAAACAAATCTTTAATAGTCCGTTTCAGTACAAATATCGTATGCCATACGAATCAACCACTTTTGGTTGCAACAATCGAGCTAGTTTGGCAGAAATGGAGACCCAAGTTTTCAAAGTATCGTTATTTTACTGCATAAATTTTGATGTGATATTTTGCTTCAGTTATTTCGTTTGGTGTGTTTCCTTTATATATCATCTGCTTATTAAAGTCCTTGCCACAACACCATCCGTACTAGTGCCGTTTGAAAATGTCAAAGGTCAAAGACGGAAAGATTTGTGAATTATTTCGATTTAATGAGATTGTACATTTACTATAATTTTTCCCCAGGTGTATTCAAGCATTTATCATGTAATTGTAAGGACGAATCCATACGAGCTTTACGTTACCAATTTGTCTGAGTCACTTGCACGTCAATACGTATACAAATTCAGTCAATTAATTAAACCAAAATTAGTCATCTGTTTCTCGTATATCTATAAGCCAGACCCGTGTCTCTTCGCTTCAAGTGCCATGAGCTGTGACATCTGTCTTTCCACCTGAAAGCACTGAATGTCACTTTTTGCATTTTTAGAAGATTTAAAAGAAAAGAGGTCAGGTTTCAGATAATGTATTTGGTGTGGTGTCCGCAGCCCTACTCTTTGTGGTGATCATTGCGACTCAGACCGATATAGTACTAGGACACTGTTGAAGTTTGTCCACAAATATCTGAGATGTCAACAAAATTATAGCTAATAACGGTCTGATTGTTTGTTTTAGGGAAAATCCATAAAACATCGCATACATTGTTTAAATACGTGCAAATTTTAACTGCCTCTCTCTCTCTCTCTCTCTCTCTCTCTCTCTCTCTCTCTGATCGTCGTTACTGTTACAGATATGAATAGGAAATTTAAGGTAAAACTGTGCTAAATTGTACCAGTTCCTTTGAGGGCGTGATTTAATATAAATGTCACAGGAACGATAGGATGCATTGTGTCGATGGAATTGCTCACGTGGATTAGAGCACTTATTCCAAGTAAGGATGGAGTGGCCGAGTGGTCTAAAGCGTTCTCCGTTACGGATCACTGCCATCTCACCTCTGTCTGCGTGGGTTGGAGTCTAGGATTCGGCGAATGTGGATATGTGAGAAAGCTTGCCAGTAGCTTCTCGTGGGTCGATGGTTCTTTCGGGGGATTTCCCGGTTTCTTCCTCCACCAATTATACTGGCCGCCATGTATAGCCTATCTTGTGCTGAAAAATGGCGTTCAACCCTACAACAACCACAACAACAACAACAAC
>JAECUM010012426.1:0-80197 GCA_016617855.1 Megalonaias nervosa | reverse complement strand
TTGCTCGTTCGTTGGTGAGGATAGTATATTGTGTGTTTTACGCTTGCTCGTTCGTTGGTGAGGATAGTATAGTGTGTGTTTTATGCTTGCTCGTTCGTTGGTGTGGATAGTATATAATATGTTTTTTTCTCATCCCGATTGTGTGGATGGTATGCTTGTGTGTTTTATGCTTGCTCGTTCGTTGGTGAGGATAGTATAGTGTGTGTTTTATGCTTGCTCGTTCGTTGGTGAGGATAGTATAGTGTGTGTTTTATGCTTGCTCGTTCGTTGGTGAGGATAGTATAGTGTGTGTTTTATGCTTGCTCGTTCGTTGGTGAGAATAGTATATCATATGTGAAGTGAGTGCAAGGTATGTTTTCCTTCACGTCCGTGCTTGAGTGAAGTGAGTGCAAGGTATGTTTTCCTTCACGTCCGTGCTTGAAGTATATAAAAGCATAGCGTTCGTCATTCGCGCCATTCTACACAGAATAAAAAATGACTGGCAGCATAGAATTATTTAACAAGTTAACAGATAGTTGGTGGTGGATCAGGGATGGAGCCTACGTGCTGGACAGACTTGACAAAGAATGGAAGTTCCCAGGTAGCCTAGACTTGGTGAACAGTTTGAAAGCAGCAAGTTATCATTTGCAAATGATAACACTAGAAGAAGCGGATAAGTTGAGAGGAATCATCAATCCTAAATACTTCAGAGTGGGAACCTTAAAGCAGGTTCTGGATACTGTGATCCAAGTGAAATGTTTTTTGGAAGACATCTTCCATTTAATGGAGTGGCCTTTAGTCAAAAAAGGCTTAGATAATATCAAGAAAGGCGAAGACCTAATGAGAAAAGTACTGGAAGAAGAAGTAAAGAAGATCAAGGAAACGTGGAAGAAAGAAAGAAAGGACAAAGAAAACCAAAAAAAGAAATAAGAGTTTGAGAAATTGAACAACAATTGGATGAAAGTGCAAGACAAATTCAGAGCTCTCGGACATCCTGACTGGATGCCCGAAGAAGAAAAGAAAAAGAAGAAAGGAATTTTTGCCAAAGGGAGAACATGGTGGAAGAAGTGGAGACAATAGAAGAAGAAGACAAAGGCCCTTTTCAGGGCCACTTCCAATACCTCGAAAAGATCTTAATTTTCATTTGGTCTCCCCCCTAAACGAATATATATAAAACCCTTCCTCTACTAAAAAAAAGAAACATGCCACCTGTCGCTTATCGCTCTACAAACCCCCAGTCTCCTAGTCACCGCTCTACACAAATTTCCATTGACGCTATACAGGCCCAGGGCGTTGACCTACTTTCTTGACGCTATACTGGCCCAGGGTGTTGACCTACTTTTTTGACGCTATACTGGCCCAGGGGGGGTCTGTAATGCTAATTCCCATTGACGCCACGGTAACCCACTATACTACTGGCCAAGATATATTTTCTAAATGGGAAAATAAAGTAGTTTGAATAGTGATATCGCCACTGGATCAATAAAAGTCGTATTGCCACTGTAGCTGCATCAATATTCTCCCACTGAAAATATTTGTTATACTGTCTTTTGGCAGGGTACATGGGATTTTTATCACTCTCCAGTGCCGTCATTCAAAGCAAATAGAAAGATTACCAGAGTGGTAAAAATCTCATTCACCCTGTAAAAAGACGACGTATCGAGTTTATTATTCCTTAGATCTTCCTTGTTAACGTACCACAACCTAGCAGTATATCACATTTCCTCTACTATGGGAGGCAAATCGTTTCGTCATATTGACAAAGCAGTAAAGTTAATTCCCGCTCACGTAATATCGCTGATACGTATCAATAGAATATTTATACTTGCTTAAATTATGTTGAACATATTAGAAAATATCATAAATATTTCGAAAAGTATAGCTGATAATAATTTAAAAAATTTGAATCTACAATATGGATACGGTCACGTTCTTGATATTTACACAGTTGTCGTTGATGCTGTTGGTACACCTCGGGAACATGCAAAGTGAATTTTGTACATCACGTGCAAAATTCTGTACACCCTGTGAGAACTTCAAATACCGTATCATATGCCTAGGTTATTGACCAACCAAAATACCTTGAAGTTTTCATAATTTCAACGTATATATCGAATGTAGTTTCTTGAATTTATGAACGATAAATAGGCAGAAGTCCAACCAAAATTCTAAGATCACAAACATACCAGCTGATCGTGCGCAGGAGTGTTATAAGAATTCCTTGACAAATGTTCATGCAGCTACATATATATATATATATATATATATATATATATATATATATATATATACTTCTATATATATATATATATGAATTTAAAAGGACATTGGAAAAGAAATCGATATTGTCAAAGATGTAATATTCTAACATGCTAACTCAGTCTTGAATGCCGTTTGAAGCTTACTCTAAGACGAGGAATTTCAAGACCAAACTAGCACTATCAAGTAATTTTATTAGATACTTTTTGAAAATCCATGCATATCTTAAAAGATAGATTTGCCATTCGATTCCGAATCTTGTCCCAATTAGTGATTCATTTTGTAACCAGAGATGTAGAATTTCACCGTCACTTGACCCGAAGTTATGTAAAATTTTAAACTGATGAATTTTGCATGGAATACATCGCTATAAAGAATAAATCATAAAACCGCTCATAACAATTACTATGACGGTGCTAATGTGAAAGTTGAAGAAGCATTAGCTAAGAGAATGTATGCATCTAGTACAAGTATATAGCCAGTAAAATCCGTTAAATTGTCCTGAAAAGACTGACAAAGTAGCAAAGACCTTACTTACACACTGCAACAAAAACCCACTAAAATATCCTGAATTAGCTGACAAATTGTATATCTGCAAACCTGTAAAACCAAAATTTACCCGATTCATGTCAGGTAACTGCTAAAATGAAGGAGTCCAACGCTATAGTCCTTCCTGTACTGACTTCAGCAGCTGAGGTGGCGGAAGGGGAGGGGGCTGATTGCTGTTATATCACCTCTGTCCGCATGGGATCGAGTCTTGAACCCATTACAAAAACATTATTATACTTTTAATGCATGAGCGAGACATTTTGAAGTTTTAACCATTTCTTTTCTAGCTCAAAATGCAGTTCATTGGGTTCGTATATCCTAAATGTTTGACCCACTTTTTAGACGATTGGACCACCTTTTATTTAAACATACTCAGCTCCAACCCAAACGTTTATCCTACAACTAACACTACAGCGGTATTGACTCACAAGGCCTATACTCACCTCAAAATAAAGCCGAAAGAAATGCGATATCTTCTGTTTTACAATGCCGTGTTAGATAACCTGACTTTAGCTAAACAAGTAAGCGAACAGAAACAAAAGCTATCCAATATCGCTCCGCTGTCAAAAAAAAAATCATCTTTTAACACACAAGGAGTATACTGAAGGTCTTTTCACCGAGATAAATAAGCAAAACATGCATTAGGCTGGCATGCGGTGAATATTTCCCCAGTATAAAAGGACCCCAAGACAGCAGTCGTTGTCAACGGAAGGTTTCTTAAATGCTCTAATATCACAAATAATAATATTCTAATCCAGTGATGATTACACATTCGTAAGACTCTAAATTCACATCTGTATTTTTTTTTTCTTTCTTCATATTCATGTGATTTAACTGTACGCTTTTCTCAGCCGCAGATCGGTATTTCATACTACTTACTACAAAACATGACACTAACACATACTACCCAGATTTATTCCTATCTGAAATGACCAAACACTTATTGATGAGAATATCTCGAGGATTCCTTTTGTTAAGCAATTGTGGAGAGTCCATTTTACGAAACTAATCCATGCTACCAAAACGTCTTTCCAATACTATACATTATGACGTCTGCTTCGAACAGTTGTTTAATTACCCCGTTCTTGAACTATCTTTCAAACACCCAGACGTGGTTTGCATAGTATCGGGGTCATGCTGTAAAGGTGTAGATTACCGCACTCTTCAACCAGACAAAAGTATGGAATACAAATACCATTATTTCCAAAGACATCACATCATCATATCCATAATGGTACAGCACTCCGCTTCCCTCATTACAAAGTATAATTAATGTGTGTTGGAATTTCAGGTAAAATTTGCAGAAGAAATTTAAGATTGAAAACATTACGTAGTTATAAGATTTCTGGAAAGATGGGGTGACTGGTGGAATTCGTTTTAAGAATAATGCAAATTTGTTTTTATATTAAATATATGTGTGTGTATCTATTTAATCCCCTCTGAGTTATAAAAAGCTAAGGTTATGTAAATTGAAATTAAAATTTTGCTGAATAAAATGTTGGAAAAGATACATGACAAAGATATAAGGAAGACATATGAAATCGCTACGAATGGTGTTTAAGTTGTGTTTACCAGTGTTCAACAGAGTACTATTTTGATAGCCTTCAAGTATGTTAATTTCAAAAAGTTAAAATAGCATTTTGAATCGGACTATATGCTGAAAAATACACTTGACAGCTAAATGTATACATGCTGTGTTTTGTTGATGCATTTGTGATTTAAATTTTACAATAATTTTATCATTACAGGAGTAGTTGCCGGCAGTATAATGTGGTTTCAGAATGAAAATACATCAGACAATTATGTTCAACATCAGATATGGTTAAGTTTTACTCTTCAAATCTCTATCATTATAAAGTCAGCCAAAACAAAAACATATTATTGTGCTGTTGAATCTCTCGTATTCGGTATGCGTTTTTTGACAATATTGGTGATGGAAGCTTTACATGCGCAGAAAAGCACGACTATATATTCTTTCTTATACGGAAATAAGGAAAGAAAGTAAATGTCTGATATTCAGTCGTTGAAATATGCATTTGGTACACAGACGGATGAGCTTCAACGCTGGTGAACACTTCTTGTCCGACGAGGTACAACTTCTGTGCACTACCATTATATCACATAAAAACAATTGTCAATAAAATCATCTTTTCAAAATATTGACGAGATTTAAATGATTCATTGAGAGAAGTATAACATTACAGAGGCTTTAGATAAAATTACAAATAAACATGTACTATTTTTAATGTAGTGGAGGCAGGGATGGATAAAATTTTCGTCCGTACAGTTGTTTGTGCGAATGAAATGGGTTTAGTCGGTATGGTTGTAGAAAAGCTATAGCAGAAAACTTGAGATTAAGTTTTAAACCATGATAAAATATTATCATCTACCATCTGTATGTTGAATAGTATACACGACATGATAAGAAAATCAAGCAGTTGATAATGATATTAATCAACTATGAAGAGTCAATTTTGATTAATAGTAAACCAAGAGAAACAAATAAACATTGCAGTCATCAAATATCATTAGCATATACATACATCCATGACGAGAGATTTATTAAGGTGAACAATGAGAAATATATATATATATATATATGTATATATATATATATATATATATATATATATATATATATATATATATATATATATATATATATATATATATAACCACTTTGCATGTTAATTAACTAAAACTATTTCATTACATAGCTTCATATTTTCAATGCTGTACAGCTTATCATTTCAAACGATTAACATTTTAACCTTTAACTTTTATTATTTTTCTTATATCCCAAGTCTAGCGATATGGCATTGTCATGGCGATTATTCTACTTCCCCAACAGTTCAAGGAACACTCCTTGGTTTATGTTCCACACCAGCAAGTCACAATTGTTGCTGCCTGATAGCGGTTTCACCAGATTTGTAAACCCATCTAACAATCACCAATTAGACAATGGCGACAACCAGAGATTAGATTTCACCTTGTATTTGCTTGCAGATTCTCGCGAATTTGAACCCTGTGATGTTACAGTAGCTGACCGACTAGACCACTAGGTGATACCAGATCAATTTATTCATACGTTCGCATTGTTCATTTAAAAAAGTATTGTGTCAAAATATCTTTAAAAGAATACAACTCTTTTGATATTCTTTGATCAAATGGAGATACAATGAAATACATTTTTTTTTTAGTTTTTATTTTATAGAATGTCTCATCCATTGTTAAGATTGTATTAAATTGAACATATTCTTTGATCAGTTGTGCTAGAACTTCAAAATTACACGCTACTAGCATTGAAAAGAAATCTTAATAGCAAAAAATAATACCAGGAGATATATTACCTTTTGTCAATTTTGTATGGTATATCAAAATTTATAACGATTTCCGCTTTCGGAAGAAATTTTGGATTTATCTATATAAGCGTTGTTGTATCCCCACTCAAGTGATTGGTGTAAAGCAAATATAAAGTCATTAGAAATGTAAATATTATTTTCGTTAGTTTTAATTGTATTTCCCAACGATTTGATGGTTTAAAAAATACTATTTGTGAGAATTTTCAATATTTTTTTAATTTTTGCCGTTTGCGTAACGAAAATATGATACAAATACAAAGAAGATCGATCACGCTGGAAATGTTCTCTTAACTTCACCTTTCTTGAATCATTCATACGCAGTGACCTTATGTTTTGTTCGATGAATTAAGATATATCTTAGCGTAATCATTCAAAATCAAATCTTACAATTATCGATATTTCAATCATTTACCTCTGTAATAAATGCAGATCTAAGACAATTTATATCTAATTTTGTAAAAGCGGACGAAATATGTGACATTCCTTGCAAAATAAAATCAACTTCAATTTTTGCATGACAGTTTTTGCGCAATGACTGATACTCAACATAATTTTGCACTGCCATACACTACAGAATGAAACATGCTAATTAGTAGAGGTGCATAGCATTACTGGTATACCGGTTTAACGAGGATTTTTTCCAGTGGTACGTACCAAGGTACTTTATTCGATGTACCGGTACGTCGATAGTTTCCGTCAGTAAGGAATGTAAGGATATTTCCGATGAATCTTGTTACGACTTTAATGAATTCATGACAAAATAGTTTTTAAAAAATTATCTTTAAAAGAAAAATCGCTGTATCTGTCACAAATTTATGGTGACAAAATATAATTCTAATTGTGATCCTATAATGACATCTTTGATACCTGTCAGGTATGTCAACGCTGTGGGTATATGAAATGTTGTGAAACAAATTCGGCCAAAATCCAACTTTCAAAAAACTTTCGGATTAAAGAAATGAAAACAAACAACTACATGTAATGGTTTATTATTTACTAGCGTTTGTGAATGTGTTAAGTATATGTAGTCCTCTGTAAGACTGCGCATTATCTTACGATTTTCTGGAGAGGAATTGTTGTCTGAGTTATACGTAATTTCTCAAGTCTACTAAATATTTCTCATTTGTTGAGAAAGTATGTTTAATATGTACTGGCCCTCTCTGATAAATATCTTGCCCGGCTGTTGGCATCATACTCAAAATGCAATGCCTATTACATCCATAGTGTAGTTAGAGAATTGCAGGCTTCAGTATCAACACTTCATATTTTTATTAAAAGGCTGTCTAATGTCAGCACGATATTATTCACAATATCAACTATAGTATAAACTTAATCATCCAGTTTTGTTCCAGTTTTTATACTGCAACTTATACAACAATTAACGTACACATAGCAAATTTACCTACTGTAGGGTACTAGCCTATTAATGGGGGATGGTGGTTCTATTTGCGTTTGAGCTAAAATATTTTCTGTTCTTTTATCTCGAGATAATTAATCTTTTCTTCCGAATATCATGGATATAATATGGTTTCTTTTGCTATAAAGCAGAGCAACATCTTTTTTTGCAGACATTGACTGACGAAAATTAAACCAAAAGTGCCAGGTGCCTGCCTCAAAACATTAAATACAATTGCGGTATACCGTGATACTTATCGCGGTATGTTGGGAAATACCGCAGTATACCGCTGTACAAAATTTTCGCTGTACCCACCTCTACTAATTAGGTATAATTTCACTACATTTCATTTATGAAAATCTTACTTTCTTTCAGTCAGTTTTTACCTAGATCACGTTCTATCGCACCATATCGTATATGTTTTATCTTATCAAATTGCAAATATATTATCGTATCGTTTCATATACTGTTATTTCAGTATAATCTGTATTAGTATATAGCATTGGAAAATGTAAGATGAAACATAGCCCCCTCCGAAAAAAATCCTAAAAATATAAATAATTCATAACTACACGAACCTTGCTTAATTCTCCTTATATTCAAAAGCTTTTTCCATTATAAGATCATCTAACCAGAATCATCATCATTAAAACCAATTCATGTGCATAATTTAACGCACGTTTTTGTCCTTTGTAAAAATAAAATTAATTCAGCTGGTGCATGGCATTTAAAATATCTTTAAAAAAAGATGTAAAAACGAAACTAAAATTTAAAGAAACACTACCATAAAACTACATGCATATAAACACTTTAGAGCCTTATCAGTCCAATCATCCAATGAAATTTTGTTCAACACTTACATTGAAATCTGGTCTTTTTTCACTAAATTTATTTGACTTGGTGTATTGTGCCATAAAATAGAAAGTTCAACAAGAAATAATGACGACGACTACGTATTTCTCTCAAATACCCTTCTAATAATGCTTAAGAAACGTTGAATTTAATAATCTCACCCCTCGTTATTATGGTATAGGTTTTTGTTATGAATAATATGAAGTGAGTGTGAAAGTTAACTCTAAATTATACGCTAGAGAGAGATTTGATAATGACCCCACTGTGATTCGAAGAAGAGAAAGCTGCAATAATGTCTTATTTCATAACTGCAAATTTGATTCGAAATGGTGAAGCTGTCAATTGAGGTCTCATTATTTTTAGTAACCAGTAATGAAATCCTACACTAAACTATTTTTTATGCAGCCATTGGAAAAATAAAATTCCCTGGATGAAGTAGCCATGAAAGTTTTTGATACGCACAATCGTTCCTTAATACTTATAGCCTCAGATCATGGCCATCTGTATTTATACTATCTTACAAGAATTCCTCTGACCTTAATGGACCGACTTCGAAACAAAATTATTTCATCTGAGAAAATTTAAAAACTCTGAGTAAATTTCAAAACTTTAAAACGGAATAGTGACTGTGTTGACTCAACAACAATTTAGGAAGATTGTGATACAAGAGCACAGTGTAACATACGCTGTAAGTACCTCTCTTCTGACAGTTGTACTTGTGATGTTATTCTAAACAGTATGCATGAGCAGCGAATATTATAAAATAAGAATACGAAAAACATATTTTGCATTTTGTGCAAATAGAGTGTTCCATATCTTTTGACGCCACCTCGTTATAAATAACTCTCCTCTTTCCTATCCTGCTCCTTCTCATCCACATCTATCTCCCGACTACAGTAGTAGAAATAATGGGTGTTCTGGGTTACCTGTTTCTCACTGCGTGATAAACGAGTGAGCAGGTGAGCCTCCATGTAACTCTACTATTGCGTTGTGGGGGTTCTGGCTCACCTGTGATGGAAGGGGTTCCTGGCTCTGCGAGGCTTCCAATGGACTTGCCTCACTGTGTGTGATAATGTCCATGGGCGAGTGTGTGAATACCATCGATGGAGTAGCGGTTATCGTTGAAGAAGCATAGTTCTTTTTTGTTGATGAGCATGGTGGAAAGTTGATGTCGTTGTGATCACAAAGTTCTCATGGAGTAGTATTTTAGATGTCCCTGTAAGGACTGTCTATAATGATCCGTGCTGGCAATGCGACCGATGACCTGTTTTTTGACTCCCAGGCGTTTTTTCTTGACGGTTTCATCCTCGAGCGTGGGGCAATACATTTTGGATCGAAGTCCTATGAATTCTGTGATGGGCATTCCACAAGTTTCAGCTTTGCAAGTTTCTTTTTATTATTTTTGCAGTGAAATGGGTTTGTTTCTGGATAATCGCTAAAATCGAAAAGATCTCGATGTTGATAGAGATCTGCGTAGACATCGTCCATGTGAATTGCGTAAAGAAGTGAATTAGTATATGTCATGAGTAGATTGGATTTATCTCCATAGTAGGTGAAGTTGGATAAAGTCGTAATGAAACTCAAGCATGAGCATTTTAGACAGATCGAGAAAGGCTTGACCGACGAAGATGGGTTTATCGAGCATGAGATGTGTTTTTCTGGATTCGATGGCGACCAGATCTTCGTCAAAGATTTTCATGCTGACGAAGGCGTTGTTGGCCACCAGCTTATCTCGCCGTAGTGGGTTGTTGATGATTTCGATTTTCTTTCTGCGTCTGATGTTTGCCATGTTTCTTCCGAAAACTCTGTTGTTCATGAGTTTTGCCGAAGTCCGTAGTGACTTTGGCTCCTTGTTGGGTATTGAAGTCGACGTAGGATTTCATCCATGGAGATTGTTTAAACTTGAGAGCTCAGTCGATAATATATCTTGTAGTGTGTTTTGAGGTGGAGATTAGGTACGAGCTTTTTGATCTTGGCATCCCCGATGTCGAATTGTGTTTTTTGTTCGAGTTGTTGGGGAGAAAGTATGGAGGGTATGATGAGGAGTGGTTCAGTGCAGAAGGGATAATCGTTATGAGGGTCGTAGAGATGGGATGGATATTCCAGATCGACTTCGGCAGAATAACCCCATGAGTCATCTTGATATCCTGCTTGTCTTTCTTCGAGGAATTGTTCTCCGGTGATCCAGAGAAAATCTCCTATGGGAACGGATTGTGACATGGCCCAACCACAGAGATTATTGTAATTGAGGTAGAGGATGAACGTGGAGAGTTTGGTAGGATCGTAGTGTTTCATGTATTTGTTGTTGGCCAGGCGTGTTTTTGGCTGATGGTGCAGATGCCTCCTCGAATCATGCTCTCGGTGAATTGAACATGTCTGGATCTTGGAATAGTTCAAGTTGTACTGGACTCGTCTTGAAAAGGGTATCCCAGGAGAGACCTGGTGAGGAGAAATACCAGAGTGGATCGAGTTCATAATGATCTAGACACGTGTATGAAATTTTCGAAGACATCCATGAGTAGAAGTACGTCTGTCTAAGGTACAGATCGTAATAATCGCCAAGAGTGTGACATCAGTGACCGTTCCACATCTTGTTCGCGTACTGGTATTCTTCCTCTGTGATGTGAGAAATATGTAAGTGAGAATTAAAGGCCTCCAGAGCGGGGTAATGAGTTTCATCGAATCTGGACCACGCACGGAAGTACTCGTAGGGATAAACTCCTTTTCGTTGTAGGAGAGAGGCAAGAGCTCCAAATTATTTTTCTTGATGCATGAACTTAGGGCATGTTTTAGCAAATTCTTCTAGCGACGACTCCTTTAACTGGAACGAATCGATGAAACGAATGGACCAATCGAAAACGACATGTATTTTTCGAAATAGTTGTGGATGTATTTGATGTGAGTTTCCACTTTAGCGAAAAATTTCTTGACTCGTGGATGGCTGAGTGCTACGATGATGAAGTGTCCATCGTTGCCTTTTAGATTATGAGGGATGACTGAAAGAAAGTCTGGATCCTTGAAGCGTGGATTACAATCGGCTTGAACAGCTCGTCAATAGTGACCGGTGATATGACAATGATTTATGACTTTTTATCATGAGGTTGAAAGTACTCTTCGCAGATGTGGTAGAGCTGTGCTGCTTTGTTCTGTTTGAGTTGTGAGAAGGTGAGTGGAGTGAGGGACGTTGGATTTTTTCGGAGTTATCTGATGAGTTTCCATTCCGTGACGAGTTGCTCAAGGAACCAGACGATGCAGTCCTCCCCTCGTTGTTGTTGGTACGACGAAGAAAAATGTTCATCAGCAGATCAGCATGTTTTATATCGGATCGCACAAGGAATGTGCTCACGTTCTACTTGAACAAAGAATGGACTGGATCAGGAGAAGGTTCTTGTATTTTTCAAGGATCGCTTCTGAGTCAAAGGCGATGTAAAACGTGTGCGCGTATTTTTTGTAGTGGCTTCGAACTGAAATGTTCCATCGCATGGCTTCTGAACGAGTTGTAGTTCTTGACAGTATAGAGATGTTATCCTGTAGTCGTTGGGATTGAGGAAATCATTGTAAGCAGCGATAGCAGAAATAACCGTGATTTTTATGTAGCGTTTACTGAGATCGACACAACCGAATGAAGTCTTTGATGTACACGAAATGGTGATGGTAATACAGTAAATTGATGCTGTGTTGTGAGGCTGTGTTAGAGATCAGCATGGGATAGACCATGAATTTTTATCTCCTTCTTTTTGGTCATCGAGCCCAAATACATTGATGGAGAGTCCTTCGTTGAGCGCTTCCAGTTTAGGGACGTCTTTGACGTCTGCAGAAAAGGTAATTCCAATGGCAAGAAGTGTATCAAAATACGGTCTGTACTTAGAGATTCAATCGGTATTGTCCTCAGCGGGATATAGCGCTGAGAAGATTGTCCACTCGAGACATTAATCATCGTTGTTTTTTACATTGATGCAAGCCTTGGAAGTCACGATAGATTTGCGAAGTGGTGCTTACTTGCTTCCCCGCAATGGTGTGAATTTGGTAGTTTGAAACGTGATAGAATTGATTGCAGCAAAGACCCAGGCTGATCCTGACCTTTGATAATATTCGAGACTAGGCTGTTAAAACGACCAGGCGATGTCAACGATGTGACTGAAATCATCACTGAGATACACGATGAGAGATTTGGCTCTGATCCATACGTCGATGATCTTGTTCTCTTTGACCAGAATAACGTTGGAAGCTACTCCGAGTTTGATGACTGTATGCGTGGGTAGTTCTGTTTGGATGGTAGGCTGCAGAATGCGCTGAAAGACGTGGGAATAATCGTAAATATATCCGTTGTCAGCTCCTCCGTACGCTTTTTCAGCACGTCTGGGTGGGAGTGGGCGGGTGGAAGACGTGTAATTTTATAGCGTTGTTGTTGAAGAGCTTGTGGATTGATTTTAGGTAGTGTCGTCTCGATATCAGCTTGAGGTGATCAACTGAAGATGTCATGCTGAAGTCAAAGAAGTTAGGCCGTCTGAGCGGTTTTTCCCGTGAGTGCTTTGTATTTGTTTCGCAGTTGCATTAGATACTGCTGCGTGGTGAGGATGTCTCGTCCTGCAATCGCCTTGTACTTGTTGACGAACCTACGACGCGCAGGATGTTTTCTGGGCATCGCCTTGAGGTCTCTTCGGATTCGTTCGATGAGCTCGTATAGAGCGACATTCGATCTGGGATACTGTAACTATGTTGCTGACATCGATTGAGCTATGCTCCTAAGCTGACGAGCAAGAACATGTGGAAAAATAAACTCTCTTCCTGGATCAGATTCCATAGGCAAGAGTTTAGTCTATCTTTGCAAAGATAGAGGTGCTATATCATATAATCCTGTATTTCATGTCTTTATTTGCTTGTTCAGAAAAAAATTAATCTCTATGATACAGCAACATGCCTCTGCGCTGGACACAGAAGTGTGTGTGGTTACCTCAGGGCAGTGCGGAAAAGTGCAATAAGTCCTGTACGAGAGAGTACTGCACCCAGCATTATGCTCTGATTAAGCGTGGAAGTCCAGGGATGAAACCCTGCTTGGGGCGTCAGGAAGGAGTTAGAGCTCAACTCCAAGTGTGTCAGCGCTGCGGAGGGCGAAACTTTCGGGCAATTAAATATTACTACGAAAAAGCGAGAACTACCCAGAAACCCCAAAACCACTCAGCGCTGTTCAATGAGTTTCTGACTAACATTAAGCATGACGCAACCAGCTATGCTCGTCCAATGGAAAGTGCATCCCGTGTATAGTCGTTTCGAGGCTAAAGTGGAAGGGAGGTAAGTAGCGTACGTACGAAAATCAGCCACGAGGTGAGGTTTAGCACGACCGGTTATTCCATCGTTATGTGTTTGTCCATGGAGTGAGCGTTTCGATATACCGTCATCGCTTTTTGTTTGAGCTCATCAGGGAGTGGTTTCCATCGGATATTGTCTTTCATCTCAATGGAGATATCTCGAATAATCGACTGTTTAATTTGGATATTATGCCTGACGGATAGCAAAAATATTTCAAAAACCATGTTTTCACTCATGTTTTGTCATTTTACTGATCTGAACATCACCTTAAGGAGTTCTTCTCGATGCATGCAGAAGAGAGTGCCTGAAAAGGAGTTCCTTATCGAAGGATATGGTGAGCGTGTCACTGTCGTAGAGCTTTATCTGCTGCGCTGCTGTGAGTAATACGAGATCGTGCCCTATGCCCACGACTTTGGTGAGCGTGAGATCCACGGTGCTATCGATGTTGATATGGGACGCGTTGATGATGGCCTCCTCGAGATCTTTCAGATTCTCCACGATGACGTAGGTCAGATATCAAGTATGGTCTGACACAACCTCCGCCACGTCTTCCATTTGGTGTCCTATACTAAGATAATTTTAAACATTTTTCCATTGTTTCTTCACTCAGACATCGCATGCAGTGCTTCCAGAGCAGATGCTCATCGTAGTAGATCTTCACAACGCAGTCTTGGGATAACTCCGCCCGTTGATATCGCGTGATAAAGGCCTGTCCACGCGCTGCTCATTGTACTTTCCCCAGCGTCAGTTCGATGTTCACGTGATTTTGTAAGACCGTGGCGATGGTTTCGCGGAGCATTTCGGGATGATGCAAGATCACATCGGTCACAAAGACCTCTTCGTCAGACATTCTCTCTATATTTCTGGTCATACACCTTTTCAAATCAGCTAAGGGTTGTACATTGATTTCCTACCATGTCAACGATTAGGCCGTCCATGGTTCTCATTTCGCTGATCAGCAGCGACATGTCAAAGAGAGCTCCGCGTCGATACTATCGGATTTTATTGCGCATTTTCTGATAGGATTGCATCACTTGCTTGGTGATATTTTTTGCTTTGGCCTCCAATCGTGGCTCGAGGAGTTTCATCAGGGTCTGCATGGCCAGTTCAGCTCCAGACAAAATGAACATCATCGGATTAGCCATCGCTTCTGTGGAAATCACTTGCGTAGTCGTCACGGCAAGAGGGATCATTGAAATGACTCTGAGGATGCGCTTGTAACGTCGGTACGCATCTATATAGACGTAGACTCTCCGATGATAATAGCGATAATAGAATTCTAGCTCGTGATGCTGTTATACCAATAAGTTTAAGTCAATGTGGTTAAAGTCGAGGATTAATCTACGTTGAATAAACTCTGCAGAAGCAGTTCAAATTGTGGTAGGTGATCCTTTTAGAATTCGATGTACACATTCACTTATCGTCGTCGATCTCAGACACCTTTTCTCCTACCAGCTACAGATGATATGTGTTTAAGCTCTGTGTGATTTTTGTCAGCTTATTTAATTTCACGAGATCAGACAATGTATCAGGAGTCGCTGTCAGTCCCACATGCTCCAGATATTGCTGTGATTCTATGACGTGTAACATCTCATCTACGGGTTATTTTTCGATGATATTGGTAGAGGGTAGTAATACGCTAGGACGATTTTTTTCCACGTTGAGACTGATTTTTTCAAAGACTTTGATCGCTGCAAATATAAAGTCTCTGTCTCTCTGAATCCACTGACTTCAATATTTTCTTCGATATTTTTCTCGGTCGTTTATCTTATCAAACATGTCTTGAGATGCCTTCGGAACATGAACAAATTGTCCTCGTGGAAGAACACTTCTTTTCTAAAACACAGGACTCAGCTTTTGCTCTATTAAAATTTTCTAAATACGCATAGGATGTTGCAGCCACGTTGGGTTCGATCGATAAACATCATCACATTCAAAAGCGCTTCAATAGCCTTGTTGTTTTCAAACAAGAGCCATGATCGAGCGCGATCACGGCTATAATCGTGGCTACGTCTTCATATTCCAGACCCACCTGCTGCAAAAACTTACGTTTGTTGACAGAGCCACGCTGGGCTCGATCCTCACGAAAGCGTTTTCGGGAGACTACGTTGTCCATGCAGTCGTGATCTTTTTGTGATCTTCGCCGTCTTTCTTTCGACCACATCGTCGTCGTTTGACGCAGCCTGTTCTCACGATGAGGTCCACGAGGTCTGGATGTAATTCCTGAATGATATTCTGGACGATGTCTTCGATGGTTTTGACTAACCGCGCTGACTCTCGGTCGTTGCAAAATTTAAAGACCGTCCAGTACCGATCGATGGCCTCTCTGAGCTGCTCCTGTCACATGTGTTCCACAGAAAGATGAAACAGCTTGACCTCGCGATCAAGTTATCGACATTTCTGGCTTTGTTTAGCGTCTAGTTTATTCCCGTTGTCTGCATAAGCACGTGCTGATCATTGTTCTCGTACGATGCAACCGGTCTGTACGTGTCGTCGAATAACCACTGGTACAGCTCAATAGCGATGCGCACTATTTTCCCCATGCTCTATATTAGATCATCCAAAGTAAGTATCGGAAAGTAACACAAGCCAGGATTGGTAGAGACCATTGTACGGCAGTGTCGTCCGGAGGCGGATAACTCACATCTTCGAGATTGGTGGGACTGAACGCTCATGTTGAGATGACCCGATATGATACCCTCAAAGCGACTGACTTTACCATCTGGATTGACAGAACGTCCCGATCATATCAACATCCCAAAGGAGGTGTACAACATTTTTATATAAACTGTGAACGTCATTAACTTTGACAAGAAGAAAACAGCCCAGAACATCCTCATCATTTTTTGATGCCGGACTGCCATTACATGATCGGAGGTGCCACAGGTCGTGGAAAAACCAATCTCCTCATGAACATGCTTCTGAATAACATGCTGAAGTACAATTTACTTCATTTACACGCTCAATCCTCATCAGGACAAATACCACACGCTGCACGAGTTTGAAGATTCGATTGATGGTGACAGTTGTGTCTTCATGATCGCCGTTCCAGATGAGTTAAAGCCTGTGGGAGAACTAGATTCAGACCTGCATAAGATCATCGTGTTTGACGACATTAAAAGCAACCGAGAAAACATGGACAAAATCGGCGAGTATTATGCATTGTCGCAACGCAACCGTTGTAACATCTTTTATATACTCAGTCGTACCACGACGTTCCCAAGTACATCTGACAGAATACGGGATGCTTCGTGCTGTTTTCAGGACTGAATAACCGAGAGATCGACGCCATCGCTAGAGACCACTGTCATGGAATCTCTGCCCAACAATTCAAAGACTATTTTGCCGCAGCGATGTTGAGCTCAAAACACGATTTCATGACCTCTCATTTCTACGAGGTCGCTGTTTCGAAACGCTATCGCAAGGGCTTTGACGAATTTTACCTGCCTGATTAGTATAACACCTCGTTCGAAAAAGTCGCACGTCAAAGCATGCTCGAAGACAAGGTAGGCCAACAATCGTTTCAGAGTGATGTGGCTGGAGAAGTGTTCAATCCCATTCCGACAAAGCTCGACGAAGCCAAACGACGTATGATGTCAAGCAAGATCAGTTATCGGATATGCTCAAAACGAATCAACAGCAGCAGCAAGACTTGCTGGAGGAGTTAGTCAGGGCGACGTCAGAAGCGCGCGTTTCCGCGATGATAGCTCAGGCTAAAGCCGAACTCAGAGAAAAGACCAAAAAGGAAAAGGCCAAACTACGACAACTCAAACAAGAAGAAAAATGCAGGAGAGAATGTGTATCGGGGATGAGAAGAGAACTGGGGACAGGAGACTGAGAACAAGATAAAGTCATCGTAGGATCAGACAGTAAAATGTCCAAATATGATTTAGCCAAGGAAAACTAAGCTTATAAACTTCTCCGAGAAAAAACTTAAGCTTGATGAAAGATCGCAAAAACCAAATCCCCAGTGGCTCGAACAATTTGTCAAACGCGATCTTCCAATCATCAAAGACCCCATCAGACCTACAGCGTCCATGACCAATGATTACTTCACCCTCAAAAAGAACATGAGATCATAATCAACATTACTCAAAGTTATCATACCGCAGAGATTCTTAAATCAAACGAAGCTGAAAAAGAGCACTTGTTGAGTCTTGTCAACGAGATCAGAGACTACAATAAATCCCTTCAGAAGATGAAAAACTCAGGATAAAGGACTACCACGGCAAAACTCGAGCTCCCGTCTTTCTTAACCCCCTCCATTCCGTCTGGATTAGAAGCTTCTCGATTCAGAGAACAAGAGCCCCCAGTTCCTATTCCTTCGGAGGAAGGAGCCACATCGCCTAAAAAGGGATTCTCAACTAAGAAACTCATGGAATCGACATGCAGGATGATTGATTAAAAATCCAAGCAAAGGGAGGAAGTCATGCAAACCAGATATGCTAAGGGAGAACAATTAAGTCAGACTCCAGAACATCAAAAATGGTTCTACGAGGAAACAAGGAAATATCACCGAGAACATGTGATGCATACTCCTACCCTTCAAACAGAAGAGATGAAACGGAAGTGGGCGGCAGAAGCAGAGGCACTGACTTTACCAAAGTTTATCACAATTGCCAAACTACGTGAGGTGGAAGCAAAAAGACAGCAAGGTCCACCGCCTCCCACAGAAGGACAAGGACTTAAAAGTGGAGGAAGCATAAGCTACTTTCATACTCCCGCCGAAATCGTCTCCAGACTCAAGTTGCTGATCGCCTCTAAACAAGCGGAAAATATGGACGTGGACATCAATAACGAGATATTCAAAATCCTCAATCATCTTCTGGATCAAAAACTAGTCATCTTGGATCATATCGCGACTTATACGAAGACTTGATATCGAATGGCTGTCAGTGATACCACGCTGTTGTTGACTCGAAATTTGTCAAGTTCACGGTGAGGTATAATCCTCCGTTGGAACTGAACCAACAATCGTCGTACGAAATCGCCTTGATTACTGCCGAAATCTGGAACAGCTTCTTCAACGTCATCATCAACAACAATCAGTTTTCGTACGTCGTCGTGCTTCAACAAAAAACGATCACGATCTTTCCTGGAGGATACAACATCACGGACATCGACACGGAAATCTCCCGACTGATCGCCGCCAACGGAGACGTCTCAGCCAACATTAAAATCGAGCCCAATTACTTTACGCTTCGTACTCGCATCACCCTCGCGGTAAATTACCTCGTACGATTTAACATCTCTAACTCCAATGGATCTCTCCTGGGGTTTAACGCGGGAACGTCTTTGACCCAAAATGGAGTGTACGAAGGAGATCTGCACGTCAGATCACTGATGAAATAAAAGCCTCCTTGTCAACTGCTCGATCGCTCGGGGGTCCTTGTCTTCTATAGGCTTAGCTTCCAACGTGATTTATTCCACCTCGATTAAAGTTCCTCCAAGCTCGCTCATGCAAATTCGTCCGAATTCTTTCATTTGCTTTTCCGTCCAGAACACGTACGCGATCTTGGAAATCACTATGTGGCTGACCGATTAGTCTGGAAATGCCGTCTATAAGAACAACGAAAGAATCACCTATTACCTGCATGTGAGACGCAAGCATCTTAACTAAAATCCGTGTGACGTAAAGTCTCTTATCACATAGTCGGTACCCTTTGCCTATAGTGTGTGCAGTTTCATATTTTTGATATTATAACATGTGAACATATCAATTTATGTGATTCTGATTGGTCCAAATAAGCCCATGAAATTAGTGTGCAGTATTCTCTTTACTGATTGGCTGCGATCGTGGGAAAACTTTTTATTTTTTTTATTTTAAATGAACATTTTGGGCCGCCATTTATCGAATCGACTTGTAAAAGGGAATTGTGGCAAAATGGTCTCGTCTGTTTCAATATTGCTAATTTATCCCCCAAAGGGGTTTGTTATGTTATGTATAACATATCATAACATGAAAAATGGCTAAAACCACAAAACAAAAATAAGAACAACAAGTAAAGCGACGGGCATTGCATGTGTGGGGTGGAGGTTGAGGGAAGTGGTATATCTGTAGCATGGAATCCAGCCTATATACAAGCGTTGTTTAAATGTTAACTTACAGACGTAAATAAACTTACCTCTGTTCAAAGAAGAATATGGACATAAACCGGTCTCCAAACTGACATAAGTTTATCCAACCACTGCATATTTACGCGGTAAATATATGATGCAATTCCTAGTCAAAAATGAAATTTGTTTGCATATTCTGTAGTCTACTGCTCCAAAACAAACACTGCAAATATCTAGTCACACATGCATTATGGTAAATATGGTAATTTTTACATCCAGTAGACATTATCTCCACATGAACATTGCTACCATGTAATGTTTAGTTGTAAAAGTGACACTTGAGGTTACGTAAACATGGATGTTCAACTGTACTCTAATGGGTAGTGCATCAACAATATGACATCAGGTGCATTGGACTTTCTGTGCTGAAAATGATTGTGTCTGTGTAAAATGTTCTGTTTCATCGGAAGGACGCTTGTTCTTTGATTTAAAGTTGGCAAGAGAAGGATAATCTACTTTTAAACGTCAGTACTAATTCAACTTTGGTTCGGACTATTTTTTTACGCACAACAAATTAAAGGTGCAACGTCTGTCAGAATGAACGCAACTGTTTGCTCTTCTTTCCATCTAATTTTCAATGAAATAAAAACTATGTGATAAAACAAATCTCAAATGGCTGATGATTTAACATTAAATTTATGAAACTCGTTGAATAATGTCCAGCTTTTGCTCGCCAAGGCTAGCAAAAACTGGACATTATTAAACTCGTTTGAAAAATTTAATATTAAATCATTACCCATTTGTGATCCTCTATACAAAAAAATGTTCGTAGATTAAATAAAGTCACGATGAAACTTCACGTGTACATCGATGTAAAATCGTGGGTGGATTTCTATCCGCACTGTTTTCTTCCGTACGAGCAGCCCTTCCAGGCATCACCGCCAAAGCCGCCCCCATTGCTGTCAAGGCAGCCGAAGAGGGGGCCACTGTAGCAGCCTCTGCTAAGCGAACTGCGGTAGAACAAAAGAATAGCCAGCAAAATCATGCCAACAACGACTCCAGTGGCAGCAGTGCCCGTGTCTAGATAGGCTAAACAGGCTCTTCAAACAACGGTCAGAGTCCTCAGCGAGCGATCCGAAAGAATTTTACAGGACATGGATAGAAAGGTCGGTGTACAGGGTACACTGAGTACAACAGTGCCCTCCGTGGGTGGCATCATCTCCGGGTATGGCTTAAAATGATTATGGTAATTTTTTTATTACACTATTATAGCATAGCATTATGTATTCGAGATTCAATCCCGATTATCTTCGTCTCAACGATGATACTCCCGTGGATGATTCCACCACCGGGTACGAGTATGTGAAGTATCAGGACACCAACATCACTAATCTCAACTCAAGCACCCATCGAAAAATAGAGACTCACGACGATGATGTGTACCTGCTTCCCCATAAGGCCTTTCTGGAAATCCGCAAGAAAATACAAATTGCAGCCCCACTCGGAAACTACGCCGCCAATGCGCAAGTCACGCTCCAAAATAACGGATGGTCGTTATTACCTCAAGCCAGCACCATCCTGAACTTGATCATGTCCATCGATGACTACATTGGTTTCGGCATACCAACACAGGTGCAGCTGTTAGTAACAAATTCCGTACGGGTGCAACCCCCGTCAATGCCGTTGAGCTGACGGACACAAAAGGAACTAATGTTATCGTGTACAGACCAGCCGCTGCAGGAGCAGATGCAAATCTTATAGCCGATATGACAGCCAACACTACAGTATCGGTCTTGGTAAAAAACGTTATCGCTTCTGCGCTGGCACAGGCACCTACCTCTACCTATAACGTTGGATTCGCTGCTTGACGTGCTCTGACCGATAGTAGTCAGTATATGTGCATGATGGTTCCTCTTAGCAGCATCTTTGGTGTATGTCGAGATATCTGTACCATCTTCAGTGGCGTAAAGCACGCTCTTTTGCTTGAAAGAGACTTAGAGTACAATACATGTACAGAGCAGACGGAGTCTACTATGGACAATTCACCATGACGTGGTTGTGGCTGTGGATGCCTAAAATCACACACCCCACGATGCAGATGCTCGAACTGGAAACCACGTTACCACGAAGAAACTGTACTTCGAATAACACCGCACTTACATGCAGCAGTTTCTCGCCGCTCAGGTCACTACCTCGTGACAGTAGCCACCAATCCAGGCAGCAAACTTCCCAGACACGTCTTCGTGACCTTTCAGCTTGCTAATCAACGCTTAAACCAAATGGGAATCAAGCACATCTTTAATAATGTCGGTCTTTCTAGCATTCACGTCTGCATCAACTCCAGACAATATCCCGAGCGAGAACTCGAATGCAACTTCACCTCTTCTAGTCGAAATTATTCTTGCACCTACGTGATGCTGATGGAAGCTATGCAAATGAATCAAGACGAGGATACAGGCACACAGACCTCGCTGGAAGATTTCACTAACTTGTATCCCTTCTTTCACTTCGATGTCTTCAAACATTCCATATGCCTCAAAGACACTTCTGCCGACATCGAAATCCAATGGACTGTCGTTCCAGGAGCCGATTACCTCTACTATGAGTTAGTCACCTCAGACCGATTCATGACGCTGGACGTCCCCAATGGAATAGTGAATATCCTTGTTATGACAACCTTGCCCAGAAAAAGGTCACGACACGAGGGTCAGGGAATAATAATGCCACCATTTCCTTCGTCAAAACCATGGCTCCCAAGTTATTCGCTTCCGTCCTGGCACCGTTAGGACTGGCCGCAGCCACAGGAGTCATCAGTGAAGCTATTAAAAACGCGGTCATGGTAAAAGGCATGCGAAAACGAGCCACCAGTAACCATGGTTACAAAAGAAAACAAACAAAAAAAAATAATAGCATTTCATATACCATCATGTCGTCATACGTTCCAGTCGAAGTCACGCTGTCCCCACAGCAGAAGAAAAGGATCGCTGTGGCGTCCACGTACAAAAGACCTGCCTCCATCTGCTTCAAACCATCGGCACTCCTCGGACTCGATCGGCTCATGCTGACCCATCGACAAGCCACTTCCGTCGCTAAACATATGGAAGCTCGTAAAGAATCGTTCTGATGTTATCTGCCTCTCAAATGTCCAAACAGGGAGGATTTATCGGTCCTCTGTTAGCAGGCATCGCTGGATCCTTGCTGCCAGGATTGCGCGGCCTCGGTAAAGGACCCAGCTGCCACGAACCACGAGAGGCAAAGGTATGAGAAAAAATGGTGTTAAGTAACTTCGATCTCGGATATCTCCTAGGATCCAGCGTTCTCCATTTCCGACAGGTCTTTTCGAAAGATCAACTTCCTGAACAGATAACCTCCGACGAGAGCTGAGTCATTAATCTCCAAAATTATTACGATGGACAGGGCACACACTGGGTGGCCATCGTCAATGATCCTCATTCGAGCGATGCAGAGCATTTTGATTCGTTTATCTCCACACAGCGCATAAAGGAGCGGTGTATGACTAGTTGCAACTTCAAAAAGATAGCATCTGTGGTTGGTACTGCTTCGACAAAATCCAGGGCAGGCATCAAGGACAATCACCCGTTGAAACCGTGTTATCACTAAAATAATATACACTCCTCATATAACCATCACGATCTTGTGGTTCCTCAAGTGCAAAGCCAAAAACGGAGAGTGCAGACCAAGTCCAAGTTGTCGCCAAAAATCATCGCCTAATGATTAAATCCAGGTGTGCTGTCTACGGTTCCAAAAAAATCACATTTCATCAAAGAACATGAGCTGGACACTACTAAAATGTTGAGGGAATCTGTATAAAACATGGATCATTGCAGGCACTGTCAGCTCGATACGATCTGCGAAGACGTTCGCTTAGAAAGAAATCTGTGCGTGGAAGATTGTAAAGGATGCGGACATCGAAAAATTATCGGAGGAGTTATGGATATCCATGCTCTCATCGGAAAGCTTCCCAAACCTCGGGTTGGATGGACATTGCCAGGGCATAAAAATACAGGACCATGGAATCCCTTAGAACAACAACTGGATGAACACGATCAACCGATCCGAGTTCAGAAACCATACAACGATGTCTATGTCATCGCCATGCATCATAATATATGTTACCGAGATTACCCCGATGATATGGCGGGATGCCATTGAGTCATGCTGAGGGACTTAAAAGAACTCAAGCCTAAAAGTTTCAGAGAGCATGTAGATCGAGTTCTCGTGCGTGGCATCATTGATATTAAACATAAGTTGGGCATCGAGATTCCAGGTGAAATGAAAAAGTCATCTGTGGTGGAAGATCTTTCGACGCTCGCAGAAGAACTGCATAAACCCGCACGCAAGCATTTTCCACGACGCATAGTCATCGTCGTAGAAGGAAACGAGAAATAGTTAGCAGATCTCGTCGATATGATAGATTATAGCGCGTACACTGATCGTTTTCACTAACTCATGACAGTCATCGATGTCTTCAGTAAATATGCCTGTGTCATTCCTCTCTAAAACAACAAAGGAACTTCTATCGTGGAGGTACTTAATAAAATCGTAGGAGAACGAAAACCCAATAAACTCTGGGATGATCATGGGAGTGAATTTATAGCAAAACCGTCTCAGAGTGGCTTCAAAAAACATCAATCTGAAGAGCACCCATAATCCTCTGAAGGCCTCTGTCGTCGAACGGTTTAACAGAACACTCAAAAATAGCATGTGGAAGAGATTCACCAGCGATAATACTAACAGATATTTAGACTTACTCCCAGACATCCTCGACCACTACAATCATACCTGGCATCGAAGCATTCGAATGACACCGGCAGAATCCTCCTCCAAAACTCCAAAACAACAGGTCGCAGAGGCCTTATATTTTAGGTCCAAATTGAAAGTAAGGGATCACGTCAGAATCAGCAGACAAAAGTCCACGTTCGAAAAAGAATACACTACAAACTGGAACGTGTTATGTATATTTAATTTAATTGTTTGTTTGTTAGTTTATTTTTTTTATTTCATTACATGCTATTGTAATGTAACATTGTTTGCTAGACTTGACCTTGTCCAAAACTGAGTTCATTTCTGCTTGACCTGATTCACTTATTTTTTTTATTTAGTTCATTCATGTAAACAAATAAGAAATAGCTTCATTATTCTCTATGTGTATGAGCTTATTATCAGGATTAATATTCAGGTAAACAAGGAAGGAGTAAATATGTTGATCAGGGTCAGGGTTTTGGAGATTCCTAAGTGAATTTTGTAGGCTATTATGTTGTAAACAAGGCTCATTAGATCATTCTAGAAGGTTATTTTCCATTAGGTAATGGTTGTTCTTAGAAAATGCTAATTGTGACCTGAGATCAAACAGAGAACTATATTATCTTGTGACTGAGGATTTTGCCAGTTATGCTTTAACATCTAACACCGTAAGTTGTATTATATTGTGACCAGTTTGGGCTGAATTTTATTTTCTTCAAATTATCGAATTCAAGTGATTATTTTCTCTAGAAAAACAAAGCGCTCTGATAAAATTATTGGATAAAGACATTCATTGGAATTTATACTGAATTCAAACCTGGAATAATATTTATTTGATTCAACAAGAGACTGTTGACACATCAGCACTTGGTAGATCATAACAGACACGTCATCATCTTCAATTTTGGATCTCTTCGGGACTTGAACTGAGTTTTATTCAGGACTTTTTCTTACTAGGACTTGTGTCTTTAATTCTTGGATTATTTTTGGATTTAATTCGCAATACCGAAAGTTCTTTTTTCTCATTTTTCACTTTGTATTCTAGGGAAATAAATTATTTGTTAAATTTTACAAAGCTTGTTGTCTTCACTCTTTTCTGTTACTTATTTCAAGAGCATAGGCTAGTAACAGAAAATTGGGTGCTCGTCCTTGGAATACGAAGTTTGCTAAAATATTTCAGAAAACACTGTTTCTGAAATTTAAATTCCCCTAGTTTCTCCTAGTTTCGGAATTTTTAAAATCCCAAGTATATTTCACATTTTAGAAATTTTTAGTGAAATCAACAAGCTATTAACAATGTCATCTAAAGTGGACATCTTTATTTCAAATTCTACCTAGAAGCAGTTAGATTCCTTGCAAAAAGATGAATTCACAAACTTATCTACACTCCAGGGATAACACGGAAGAGACATCGTCGCTATACTACAAAACACATCTCTAATGCAAGTCCATTGGAGGCTTCATACAGCCAGAAACCCCTTCAATCAGAGGTGAGCCAGAACCCTCATAATGCAGTAGTAGAGTTCCATGGAGGCTCTCCTGCTCACTTGTTTATCACGCAGTGATCAACAGCTAAGCGACAATCCCCTTTTGACTACTACTGACTACTACTTATCTTACTACCCCAGACGTCTTCTCTTTCTTTCTTCATCTCTAACATAGAAAATTTTTACCACTCGATAATTGTGAATTCATTGACACATTGTATCCACGCATTTATTTATTTAGATATTAGCTACTATATGTAAGATCTGGTGTAGAGAAATGGTAGCCAATCATGTTGGACAAAATCAGCAGGTTTTTTTTTATCGGCTTTTGAAGCTACTTTTCATCTTTTAACGCCTGTTTCAGTCTTTGTTCCATTAGAGTAAGTCAGCCATATTTATCCTTGAGAGTAGTTGAATCTGAGACGTAGAAGAGCCACTTCCAGTTATAGCTGTGTTGACGCCATCTCTTGCATTGAACTCTGCTTTATCGTTGTGCTTGTGTGGGTGTATATGCGTGCGTATGTGTGTATGTGTGTGTGTGTGTGTGTGTGTGTGTGTGAGAGAGAGAGAGAGAGAGAGAGAGAGAGAGAGAGAGAACAACAATGGACTCATTACATCAATATTTAATTAACAAAGGAACATTATTTAGTCAGTTTTACTATGTGGTGCATCCTTTAAGTTCTTCTTGTACAATACGTTTATATGTTATAGTTAAGTCGAAGAGCAGTGAAATGGTGAGCTCTCATACAGAGATATCAGGATTATAAAGTTTTTAAAGGAGTCGCAACTTCGTGGCTGATGGACATATGTATATATTGGTTAAAATCCAATAAAAGAAATAATGACTCTGGAGAGTAAAATAATCCTTGTTTTTTAAATCCTATAAAAGTTTTAAAAAATCATCACGTGCGGATGATATATGGTAGTATTTTATAATACTATATACCATGACATGCTGCGTAAGAAACTCACTATTTTGTAAGTGGTAAATCGGTTCTACTTTCACAAAATTTATACAACATTTGGGGAGATCAATCCAATTTCCTCAAGGAAGGTCCTTCAAATGCAATGATCTCCGAGGAACTCTTGATAGTATTGGAAGAAGGGTACTTTAGCGTCATAAAATGTTATCTTTATGAGGTGAAAAATTAATATTGATAAAATGTAAACGAGTTGCATTTATTTGCATGGTGTCCTTTTTTTCTAAATAAAAATAATCCCAAGGGCAGGGAAAAACATACCCCACCCCACACCTCCAGAATGGGGGGACACACTACATGATAAAGTGATAAGATAAATTCTAGTCAATATTGTACTAGTAGCGCTAAATATGTTTAATAATTTGCTTCGACAGTTGTGCCACCTTAACTTTACCATCTGCCTTTACCTCTCATATTTGCCTTGGACTCTTACATTACTGCAAATAAATATTTTTAGTATGTTCTTGAGTAACTCATGAAAGCATGTTTGCATATCTGGTTAACCTGACTTGGCATGTTTGCATATCTGGTTAACCTGACTTGAGCTTTACCTTGGAATTTTTAGTTCTGGGTCTTGATCTGATTCAACTTGGTGTTCATTTCATATCTACCATCATATACTGTTATAAAATACCCTTGCTTTCCGATCATTTCCTGAAGAAAAAACTCTCCTATGGCGACGCACAGGGTCAAGACATATTTTTGGAGGGACATAACATATATAACACACACTACAATTTGACTCCTTCATCTCTGGTTGATCATATACGGGGCCAGCGTCAAAAGGTCGCGCATCAGAAGAACAGGTAGGAACAGGTGTCATCTGAGTAGTATGTCTTTGAATTAGATGAGAGAATGTTTATTTAACCGATTCATTTTTGAAATATTTCGAAATGTCATTCGGACCACCTCGGCTATTTCTGAAAGAGAAAGTATGCCTCGGATCATGCAGTAATTTACAGAAAAATCTAACATTTTATTAGCAAGACATGTGTTACCAAATAATAAAGTGCAATCTATTCGAACAATCTCTGCTATATCTACGATTGGATCGACCTTAAGACTGAAAGAGGTTGCGAATGAAATAATAGTTGCATGTTTTTGCAACTTCTCGGTCAATTGTTGTATAGTAAATAGCCAGGTTGGTCCGAATGACATCTACAGGCATACATTCGAGGTATGATCCATACGAATGACCTCGAAACTGCGAATGATTAAAGTGTTTTGGCATTAGTGCATAGCGTAGTGGCGTGTTCTAAAAGCGTCTCAGCCTGATAGGATAGCATATCGGGACAGCATAGTAGAAGGTCATTAAGAGAACATCGAAATATTCTGTGAAAATAAAGCCAAAATAGAAACTGAGAGCCGATTCGTTCTTTTATACATAAAAATAGGGGGGGGGGGGACTTTGTCGACAATGGGACCTTAATGTTAAAACAGGGGGTTTGCGCTTTGGCGAGAACGGGAATTTAATATGGTGGGTCACTTTGGCGATACGGGGAATTTAACACAGGGGTTGAATAGAGACCATGTATTGGGCTTGTATGGCGATAAGGGAAAATGGAACAATGTGGGCCTGTTTAGCGACAAATGAAAATGTATAGGGTCTGTCTAGCGACAAGGGGAAATATATAGGGTTTATATAGAGTTAAGGGTGGTAGAGGGATAAACACAATAGAGACAGACATGGACACATATACAAACTAACAACTACACAACAGAAAGACGAAAAAGAAATTGGCATTAGAGAATATACATCTTTTCGAGGCAATTATGTGGCCCTAAAAAGGGTCTTTGGGTGTCTTCTATTTTCTGACATTCCTTCTTCTCCTCCACCAGCACCTCATCTTCTCCAGATCATTGTTCGTCTTCTTCTTTCTCTCCTCCTCCTTCTCCTCCTCCTCCTCTTTTTTCCTCTTTTCATTTTCTTCCTCTTTCATCACCTTATCATTATATGCTTTTATCTGCTTCTTTTCCTCCTTGTCCTCCTTTTCCTCTTTTCCCTTTTTATCAGATCCCTTAAGATTTCTTTCGCTTTTCTTAAATTATTAATTTCCATCTTGACTCTTCTGGGATTGTAGAAGCCTGTCTCCATCTTTACAAGCAACTCTTCCACTATGCCTAAACCGTCTACCACCTCATGTAATTTTTTCATCTTTTCTTTCTTAGTTGGAAGCCATCTTTGACTATTCAATATTGAATGGCATAATTGTTGTTGTTATTTGAATTAAGGTCGCATTCGCCCATTAGGGCATGCGCGACCGGGGGGCTGAATGAGTTTTTCGAGGGGGGCGGAATAGTGCCGCATCCCCCAACGCTTAATGCACACACAGTGTGCTCATTGATTTTGTCCTTTTAAGAGGCGCAGTGTCCCACGGGACAGATAGTGAGTTGGAATAAACCCACATGCAGTCACTCACACAGCAAATTTATAATGCCCGGTCGTGGAAAGGCAAGATGAGTGTTTACGGGAGGAAGGCTCTGTACATCCCGGTTCTTTTTTTTTGGGGGGGGGAGGGGTGGCTCCCAAGTTTCCGAAAAGTAAATGTTGTCGTCAAGACGTTGTTATGAATTTTGAAACTATTACTTGTGCTGTTTGTAGAAGTAGTGTTGATACAGTGGACCAACCTAAGATTTTTTTAAAATGGGAAGTTATTTGTACCGTTAATATTTGGGAAGAGTTATTTTAATTCTAATGGTTTCCGCCTGTGCGGGCGTGCCTGATGGTTGGTTTTTGCCACCTTAAAAGTCTAATTATGGGTCCTACATCCTAAATAAGTAATTAAGGTGCCACATTATTCGGCTGGTCCTGATGGTTTTGGATTTTAGCCACCTTATAAAGCTAATTTTGGGTATTATGGTATGTTTAATACGTTAGGTAATCAAGTTGCTGCCACATTGTGTAGCTGGCTGAGATTTAAGCCACCTTATAGCATCTAAATTTAGTGGGCCATTTTTTGTTAGCATATGTATTAAATGATCCACCATATCTTGAGATGAAGAAGGAAAGAGAGTAGGATGTTATTAGTATGGCTGTATTTGTATTAAGAGAAATGGTCATGGGAGTAATTTGGCTGCCAACCACTTTGGGATTCCTGTACTTATGTTGCATTGCCCAACGGATCATATTCATAATACCGCCTTCCGTGCCGCAGGGGGTAGGTACAAGTGTGACATCGGCCCGCGCACCGGCAATTACCACCCCTTTGTAGGTGGTCAACCGTATGCCCCTCCGCACCCCACCCCCCTGCACGTCTATATAGAAGGCGACTATTTGTATTCCTAGCAACCTGTATGATAGCGGCACTAATTGCATAATTCGAATGTTTAAGGGGTTGTTTTGCGCTTGAAATGTGCTTGGAATGAGATGGAATGGTGGGAAAGGTAGGAAAGAAGGTAATAAGTTTAAGGTTATTCAAGCTTTGTCTAATTATTGGGATTCCTGTACTTATGTTGCATTGCTTGACAAATCACATTTATGATACTGTCCTCAGTGCCACAGACGGCCTGTATGATAGCATTACAAATTACATGATCCGTTAGTTAAACGTTGGAAAGATGGTTAAGGTAGATAAGTATATAGGGTAAAAATGGTAAACAGTAGTAATTTTGGACGATGTAGGAGTGGTATTAGATTTTTGCAGCTTTATCTATCTCTTCAAGAAAGAGTAGAATTGAGTAGAATTGATTCGTTTGTTTGGTTTGGATTTGAGGTGCTCTGATACAACAATTCTGGATAGGAGTGTGGCGAACCAATGTTTTTAAGGGAGCTGACTATTTTTTCCCTTTGTTTTTTGTATTTGGGTCAGGTATTGAACACGTGTTGCAGATCTTCAGTGTTGTGGCAATAGGCGCAATTCGTATCTCGTTCTATATTGAGTTTGATGTATTTCCCAATGCTGCCTGCCAGCAATGTTTTGCCAGTTTTAATCCTGTTTATGACTCGTTGATCATGTTTGTTGAATGTTGCTGGGGCTTTGGGGTTACGACACACTGTTTTCTGTGTTGAGTACAGTGTACGACCTTTAGGTCAGGAATGCCATTCTGTTTGCCATTTTTATGTGATTTTGGGGGGATATCATGCTGTATATCTCTGGGATGCTGTAGTCTATATGGGTGGGATTTGGGTCGATAAGTTTGCATTTTGCTGCCAAGTCGGCTTTGTCTTTACCTGGGATGTTAATCTGGGATGGCACCCACATGAATTCTACAATTTGGTCATGATTCAGCATTTTTTCAGAAGCAATTTTGTTTCTTTTAAGAGGTTTTCTCGCCCAGTTTAGTTGCCGGATTCCATGGATTTTAAAATGCTTAGCGAATGGCTAATTATTAACGTTTTTTGGGACTTATGTTTGCCTGGCCAATTTTATTGCTTCTAATATGGCCCAGAATTATGCTGTGTATATAAAGCAATTATCAGGGAGTCTGGATCCAAGTTCTTCATTTGTTTCCGACATAGTTATGGCAGCAGCAGATTTGTCTGGGTTGCTTGTTTTTGATCCATCGGTGTAGATTTTGACATAAGCTTATAAGAGTTGTCAATTATTGTTAAGATTTTAGATCTTATCTCTAGTGGTTGGTCTTGTTTGGAGCCAAAGGTTGTTGCTTGGAAGTTTATAATGGTATTTTTGCATATCCATGGGTGGGGTCTGGGTGTTTGATGATTTCTGCCTGAAGAAGTTCCTTACTTAGTTGATGCATCTTCTTTCCAGAAGGTGGGTTAGGAACGAGTCTCTTACTAAACGGGGTATTGCATCTATTGATGATATCTCTCGTTGGATGGGAGGGTTCATGTACTGAGATTCTTGCTGCATATCTTAATATCAGTTCTCTTCTCAGTACGATTGGTGTTTCACCTGTGAGGATCTGCAATTCTTCTTTAGAAGTGTTTTTTAGGGAACCTGTACATATACGTAACGCCTTGGACTGGATTATGACTGTCGTTTAAGGAGGATTGATTTGGTTGAGGCGTAGATCTGGCACCCATAGTCCAATTTTGACCTAATTAGAGCCCTGTAAAGCGTTAAACGTGTGTCCTGCTGAGCTCCCCATTTCAGTCCTTTAATGTTTTTAAGAAGGTTAAGGTCGCCATTGCATTTCCGGACTAGTTATGTAATGTAGTGGTTCCATGCAAGGTGTTGATCAAAGCGCATACCCAGGAATTTGGCTATTTTCTCAAATTTAATAGGTTCGCCTTGTATGTACAGGGTGGGGGTCTATCATATACGTGGGGTTAGGGGAGAATAAGACTCCTGTTGTTTTCCCTTTTGATAGTTTGAATCCCCATCTATCTGCCCATTTACCAGTTGTTGCTACACTGGTTTGTAGATCAACGATGAGTTGTTGGCTGGATGGGTTACCCGCTTTCCATATGCCACTGTCGTCAGCAGACGTGATAAGTCAATTTTGCTGAGATCAACAGCATGTTCTAGGCCGTTGATCATAATGTTGAAAAGGGTTGGGCTAAAAACACTTCCTTGGGGGTGCCGTTCTCAAGTTCGTAATATTCTCAGTGTTGGTGCCCTATTCTGGTTCTGATCTTTATTCCTTTTAGAAAGTTTTGGATCCATTTGTGCATACGGCCATTAATCAAATAGTGGTTTAGCTTGGCGATAAGGCCGTCGGTCCAAACTTGGTCAAAGGTTTTCTCTAGGTCAAGAAAAATCGCTATGAGATGTCGATCGCATTTTCATTTAGCGTTGAATGCTAGTTTAATGCGTGATTCAAGCCTCACTAGTTGGTCCAAAGTGGATCTTTTGTTGCGCAAACCACTTTGGTTTCTCGAGATCAGGTTGTTATTTTCAAGATGATGTTTTGGTCTGTTGTTGAGCATAGTCTCCATCACCTCACATATAGTGTCAGTGAGTGAGATTGGTCTTTAAGATGATAGTTATGTACGGTCTTTTCCGGCTTTTGGGATTGGGATAACTATAGCTTGTTTCTGTTTTGTCTGGATCTGTCCTATTTTCCAGGATTGATTTATCAAATCTAGCAAGATGCATTCAATGTTTGGAGGGATATTTTTATATATGTCATATCCTAGATTGTCCTTTCTTGGTGAGGTGGACTTTTATCCCTAATAGCTATTTTCCATTCTTCAATGGAAAAGTTACTATTAAGTGGGGAATATATTGTATCCAAGCCTGTGAAGAGGTGGGGGTATTTAAACTCTGCAATTCTTCGGTGTGCTTGGAATTGAGCCGAATGATTGTTATTACTGCTCATTCCTGCAAAATGTTTTGCTAGTTGGTTAGCTTTTCTTATATTTTGTCACTCCTTGGATATTGGGCATGCTGTTAATGTTGTTGCCTCTCATGGCTTTTATCTGTCTCCAGACCTGCGTGGAGCTGCAGTTTTTAAAGTCAGGGGTGTGGCAGTATTCATGTCATGATGTTTCCTTTGCTTTGCGGATAACAAGCTTAGTTTGTTTTCCTTAGATTTGTATTCTAAGTAGTCTGTTGATATACCGGTGTGACAGCATTTTGTTTAGGGCTTTTTTCTTCTCATTAATTATTTTTTGCATTCATTTTTCCACCATGGGATGGACGTTTTTGCAATAAATGTGTTCCCTTTTCCTGTTTTGGGGATGTTTTATGGCAGCCGCATTTATTGCTTCTAGGATGTTTTAGTTAAATGTGTCAATGACTTTATTTTGTAGTTGTTCTCTAGTTATGCCGGTAAGTATGGAGTTGAATGTCTGCCAGTCGGCTTTATCCAGTCTCCATCTTGGAACTTTAGAGAAGTTAACGGTTGGGTTGGTAAGATTGCTGGTAATGTGTATAGGAAAGTGGTTGCTTCCTAGTGTGGTTTCTCGATTCATTTCGTAGTTTGTCAAGGAGGCTAAATTGGCAGTGCAGATCGTCAGATCTAATGCGGATAAAGAGCCATCCTCTAGGTTAATCCCAGTTTTAGTTCCTTTGTTGAGTATTATTAGGTTATTGTTGTATACCCATTCCTTAATCATTGTACCTCGCTTGTTTAGGAGGATTCCTCCCCTACGTTTGCTTTGAAATCGCCACAAATTATATACTCATTTGCAGAGCTGGATATCTGGTCACAGTTGAGGGGGAAAGCAATGGATGTTCTTCCATGGTCGTAAATATTGAAAAATTCTAATGTCAGCTGACCTGTGTGGATGAGTACCGAGTGGTACTCAAAGGTTATTGGGTATCCTTCGTCAGTTTGAGGGTTGGACTGTTGTCCAAAGGTTGTATTTGGGAGTGAGTCACTAACGAAGATAACCAGCCCCCACCCCTTTATTTTCGTTATCCCTCATAACGAATTTATTGGTTGAGTAGCCTGGGATTTTTGGTAGGTATTTGGAGGTCTGATGTAGTAGAGTTTCTTGAACGCAAATAATATCTGGTGTTTGTTTGGTCTTGTTAAGTTTGATAAGTAGTTATTAAATTGCCAGATTATTAGAGAGTTTTATCCATTTTAATTTTCATAAGTTACCTCAATGGTTTTGTTCCGGAAATTTATTGGATGAAACCAAAGTGTTTTTCTAACAAAATCATTGAGTAGTTTGAAAAAGGAGATGCCTGATGTGTGTTCAGTTTGGGTGAGGGCTATAATACCCGCCAATTAATCACTTAAGTAATAAATGATAGTGGTTTTTAAGAAGGCTTCCAAGTTAGTTTGATTGATAGTTACTGGGATAGGTTTGTTACCTGCATTGCATGTTCCTTTGTTACCTGCTTTGCCTATTGTTTTGTTACTTGCCTTGCTAGAGGGTTCATAGCTTGGCAGTGCGTATACAGGCTATTGGGTGATTAGTGAATTTGAGTTAGGTTTTGTGTGACTATTTTGGCATTGTTTTTTTATTTGTGAGGCGCTTAGCTTATTCACTAATCCCATTTGGGGTGGTGCGGGTGGCTCCCTTGTCAGAAGATTTGATATAGGAGGATTATTGCTTGGGTTAGTTGAATAGGGGAATGCTGTTTCCCTGTTCTGCTGAGTGTTTTGAAGTGGGATCAACGATATGGCTCTTAGATAGGTTAGGATTTGTTCCACCATAAGACGAATTATTTCCTTTTCCCTCCTGGTATATGGGCAGGAGTTCGAGATGGGGTGGTGGGATTCATGGCAATTTGCACATTTTTGGCCCTGGTATGTGCACTTATTACTATGGCTACCGCCACAAGTGTCACATATTTGCTTAAATTTGCATTTGTTCGCGTGGTGGCCCCATAATTTGCAATTACTGCAGAAGCGTGGTTTGTTGATGTACTCATTAAGATGGTAGGAGTAGCCATCAAAGAAGACCAGAAGTTGGGGGGGGGGGAATTCTAGCACATTTGCCGAAGACATGAGACCACGGTTAATCCGCAGTCTGTATACCCTGGAGATATCAGCTCCTTGAGTTATCAGTTCATTGGCGATCTCCGTGTTGCTCAGGGAGTTATACTTATTATGAAGTTTCATGACTTTAAAGGCAACACTACGTTTCGCTGGCTCTGTTTGGTTGGTTCTGGTTTCTTCTTCTTTGATCCTTGATATTTCTTGTTGCTGTTTTTATGGATACTTGAGTCTGATTTCAATACATTGTCTTGTTACATATATTTTGGTTTGTCCAATATGTTGAATTTCCATATATTTAGCTACCTATTTACGGATGCTGCATCTCCCAATTACGTAGTGAGTTTTTGGTCTTACGATTTCAAAGGCAGCTAAGTAGGTGCTAGTCAAGGCCGACACAATGCTTCCGGTATTTAGGTTTATGGTTTTTGAGTTGCCACAGCTGGTAAAGAGTGTATGTTCTTTACTGTGGTATCCTCTCTTGTTCTGGTTTTATGTGGACTTATTCCTTGAATCCTCTTTTCTGGTATAATATGATTTCCGCTCCTGAATAGGGGCGTTCTTCTTTTCCTTCTCAGTGTTTTCTTTAATTGGTTGGGTTTCTTGAGGTTTACATGTTATCCGTTCCTGTGTAGAAACGTTCATCTTTCTGTTTTGTTTCTTGGTTTCTTCTGAATTGGTACTTTTTGTTTTCGATCTTCCATTTGCAGGTGTTTTTCCTTTGCCTCGGTACGCTTTTGTTCGGTGGATTTTTTCCTTCTAGAGGGGTGATAATGCGTGCATGAGTATGCTAATTTCTTCTGCTTCTGCTTCATGTAAGTCTTCAATCCTAATTTACTTTTATTGTCCGGGCGTTTGGCTTAGGTGTATTACCTCTGTTGAGGTGTTTTCTTGGTATCCTAGATTGTTTCCTTTGGAGTCCTAATTAGCGATGGTAGTGAAATGAAAGCCTTGTTTCGTCTTTTTTTTTTTTCCTTGCCACAAAAGAATTTAGTAGTGAGTAGACTTGAATCGTCTGCCACTGTAATTGATTTTGGGTTGGGCATTGGGGTGAATGAGTGGTTTAGAATGATGGTGAAGGTGGTAATTGGGATATACGTTGAGGTGGGTGTGGGATTGGGATTGGATTGGATATGATGGTGAGGCTGAAACAGGTGATGGGTAAGGGATAGTTGAGAGGGTTGGGTTAGAAACTAAGGGTTGGGTGATTGGGTTTACAACTGTTTTTCCTTCTTTTGTTGAAGTTGTTGTCTGCAGGACCAACGGGGGGGGGGGAAGAGGAATGATTCATGAATAGCCCCTTCTATGGATGCCATTGTATTGTTAGAAAGAACAATTTGGATGTGTTTTTCCTGTTAGGAGATAGATTTAGTGTACCTAGAGTGTTTGGGGTTATCATGGATGTTTGGGGTGTGGCACTGATTGGTGCACTCAGGCTGTTGGCTATTCCTCGAGTGTTTTGTAAAAGAGGGATCATCGGGAGGGTTTTAGTAAGTTCCTCCGGTCCCAGAGGCTTTCCTTGTCCAGAAATTGTAACAATGGGATCGTCCAATGGTATGTTGGAAACCACATCCAATGGGCGTTGAACAAGTACACAAGCAGTAGAACTAGATGAAAAATTCCCCATTAACGAATGGAAGGTGAGTGGACTATTGGTGTTGGTATTCAGGAGGGCTTTGCCACTATTTTCATTGCTTTCATTTAAGTGGTCTGAGGCAGGACAGTTTGCGGGGGAATTGATTGGGAAATTATTGCATTTATTTGCCAAAGTTAAAATGTTGTTTGTTTTCTTGACAGTATACTTAATTGATTTCATCTTGACTTGGTATCTAGTTATTCGTGACACTTTTGAGTAAAAGCACCAAAATTTGAACTATGGTAAATAGGTCAGGGGTTGAAATTCTAAGCATTAACTACTGCTTTATAATGGATATTGTACTTGAATATATACTGAAAGTCAATAAGTTTGAGTTGTAAGTAGGACAGAAGGTATATTACTAAATGGTTATGAGATTTGATTTAAACTTTGGGTTGGGGGTGGAATGGTGGTTGTTAATGGTTAAAGATAGGAGAGAAAGTAAGTGATTTTCCAAACAGCACAAGGTAATTACCCGAATGATTAATGCCAAAATTTATAATGGTACCTTTTGGAATTCCCTTCGCTAAATGAAATTTTTGTTTGAAGAGGCGGTAGCATACTCCGGTCTCCAGCCAGGCTGGCTGCTGGGCGGGCTGCTAGACCTCGGCGCTGGTCGAACTGCTTGGCCGGCTGCTAGGCGGGTTGCTGGGCGGCTTCTTGCTGGTCATGTCTGCTTGACGGGCTGCAATGTACTGTAGTTTGTAAGATTGATGCTAGTGGGACAGGTTTTTCCTCGAGCTCCACAATGCAACTTTAGCTTTGAATTGGATACGACCACTTCTTCCAAGCGTCGTATCCTAAAATGAATAATGAATAAATGAAATGGCACAATTGACGAACTTTACACATTAAATACCTCAAACACGGACGTAAAGAAAAACATCCCCTCACACCAACTACACATATCACATACCTATAAACCACAAGAGGTAATAGCGCCAACTTAAAAGTAAATGTTTAACGTATTTTTGAACACACTATTACCAACATATGACTCTATATTCAATTCCCTCACATAGTGAAGAAGGGAAGGAGGTTTTTTTTTCAAAAAAGACATACACAAACCATCGCCTACAATCACCGATCATACCAAACACACACACACTATCACACCAGCTAAGTGAGTTAGTGTTTATAGTGTTAGTGAGTTAGTGTTTATAGTCACACTACTCCACTTTCATACAAAACAAACACTCATTAGTGTAGGTACAAGGTCTTTGTTAAGGGAAAAAAGACATACACAAACATAGACACACACAAACACACAATACCAACAAAACACTAATTTTTGTGGCAACTTGAGGTCTTTTCTAGAGATCTGATTAGCCCTGATAAGGGCTATTTTCTTAGCTCCAGATGAACTTTGTCAATGCCTGCACCTCACAGGCCAAGCACCACACACGCAACGTCCGCTCCAGTCGTTCTCCCAATTTATTCTAGCTGTTGGGAGTGTGGAGGGAGCTTGAGTTGCTTCAGATCCCCAATCATCGGTTTGAGGTATTCTAAAGACTCTTTCGCTCTTTCCTCTATGGTGTGCCTGCGGATGTTGCGGTTGCTAAGGCTCGCACTCTTGCCGCTCCCTCTCCAATTCCTTTTCCCAGTTCTAAATCTGGGAGAGCGACTCTTGGTGGTGGTTTCGGTTGTGGTGCGTGGCTTTGTGGTGGTGATTGTGTCCTTATCACTGTCTTAACCTCACAACTCTGTCTCAGGATGCGGTGAGTCAAAATTGTTTTTTTTTCTTTTCCTACTCTTCTTTTTTCTTCTTCTTCTCCTCCTCCCTCTACTATTCTTGCTCCTTCGGCAAATATCCTCCACATCCAGCTCATCCAGGAAGCGACTTGCATACTCCAGGAGCATCTGGAGCTCAAGCAATTTTGCTATCCTACTCATTTTCAGTCAACGATGGGTAGCCAGACTAACGAGCGCACTGGTTTATATGCCTGAAGCACGGGCGTGAAGGGAATCACGCCATCTTACACAAAAACTAACAATACACACCACAATCAAAACATGGACCGCGCGGACCTAAAAGAAACACTCACTTCCACTTTTTCATACAAACACACTCTGATACACCAAATACATACAAACCTAAAACAAACGCACACTATCTTACAAGCCAGGGAAACGAAGTGTTTATAGAGTCTGTATTTTTCTGTCCACTCTTTGTGCTCCTTTTTGATTTCTTCTCTAAACGCTACGAAGTCTTGTGCTGCCTTAATCATTCTGACATTTTCTATCTCTTCCGGTTTTCGCATTAGGTTTCGCCTGATACGATGTAAATCGACGTGGGCATCGTTCAGCATGGATAATTTGGAAGTATTCTTCACGTGTTGACGAGTAAACAATAGATGCTCAAACTGATTGATTGATTGATGTTTAGATTATAGATTATAGAGGCGTTCGCTCCAAGTTGGCATGTGCCTCTGGTTAATGCCTGCACAGCAGGCTGCTAATTATTCCTGGGGGAAGGTATTCGTGCCTCATCCCCCAGGCTTTGCTGCACTCAAAGAGTGATGTTAAATAAGCCATCAGGTCGTGGGTCAACTTAGTCCCAAACGACTTGAATGATACACTAGCTGGTGAATTGACTTGAATACTGAAGGGTAAAGTGCTTAACTTTTAACCACATCAGTACACTCTTCAGTTAGAGAGGAGATTCGTTGGCACGCAGGTATCACCGGACTATCTTTTTTCTTCCATGTATGGGTCGCCAGTCCGCACATGCAGCACATGCCACTCCGCCACAGCACCAGCTAGCGGCTGAACTTGAGTGGGAATGAACCCAACACGCATTCAAGTTAGATTAGTATGCAGTCTAAAAGTGTCACCAAAGCAGTATGTGACGCCAGTCGCGATTGGTCGGCGACTCTGACGTCACATTGGGACACCTGGCTTCTAGACGGGTGGAAATCGTTCCACATCTCCGTCTAAGTATGGTAGTCCGAGTGGGGAAAAGGAGGAAAGTGTCTCAGCAGCCGGTGCGAATGCTATGGATGTCGTCACAGCCCTGAAACACCAGTCCGTACTTAATTTTCAAATTCAGTCCAGTTGTACTAATGGACATTAAAATAACCCAATAATGTGTAAGCTACCTGTGCAATTGGCCTAATCAAATAAGTTTCTAAATTTCATTGTTAATTACATTCAAGTTGGAATTTAGTGTACAAAGTGTACATAAATGTTTCTAAAATAGTGCCAATCAACTAAGTCAGAATGACTCATGCATTCTGTGTCACGCATAGTAAACAAAGGGGAAATTTTGATGGTGGTAACAAAAGTATCAAATTAGTGCTCCACATAGAGATATTATCAAAAACGGTTTTCGAGCCAAATGGAAAACCGTATGCTCACTCGAGCAATTTGAATGGTTGCACGGCCTTTTCAATACCGAGTCCATTTCAGGAGCTTCTTCGGAGTATGGGCAGCTCTGTACTTCCAGTTTTCCTCTTATTTAGCAGCACTGCACTCTATGCAGGTGCATTCCTGTTCGGGCACTCTTGCATGGTGCATACTCTTTAAACTTGAGTACATCTCTTCCAGGGCTGCTATCTCACAAATTCAGCTTTTATCCGCTAGTCCCAGCCTTCAAAGTACCCCAATCCTCTCCAGCGTGGTCCTAGCTGACGTACTGTTCTACTAGCACAAGTTCAGCTGTTGTAGTTAATTAGTAGTTTGTTTCGATGGGTTGGTTGGTGGATCTCCTCGGTCAGCTACACTGCATATGGCTACGCTCCTTTGTTCTTCTTTGTTAGTTAGTCATAGTCTGCACGTGTCGCATGATTATCCCGTTCCCGCCTCTACCCTTATCGATATAGCCACTGGCTCTCCAATGTTGCTTCCTCGACGTCTCTTGCCTGAATGATGACGATCATGTGAATGATGGTCAGACTGCCCTCATGGATTAAAGTCGCCTATGCACTGAGTGCTTTGCGACTGATTATAGCCCTGGGCTGGGCCCTTGGCCACAGGCTGGGCTCATGGTCCCAGGCTGGTCAGACTGTCGATTGCCCTGATTTATATGGCTCAAGCGCGGACGCGATAGAAAACATCCCTGCGGGGTTTTTTTTATGTAGGAACGCTATAGTTCACCTAACATAGAGGGACAGAGAGAAGTGTTAGAGCATATCTTTATATAATATCTATATTTCAAAACAAACAACAGACACCCACTTTTCACAATACATTTTTATTCAACCAACAAACTAACAAATAACAATCAATACAATATCAACAAATTTGTTTCAAACAGGAAGTTATTTACAAGGCTGACAGCCTTGTGGAATGGTAATCCAGTTCCACGCATTGACTTCTTGAGTTAGATATGCATACTTCGTTTCCGAGCTAAGCTCAAGAGAAAACCATAATGATCACAAAACTATCTTTCGACTTTGTCATCGTTTCTAGAATAGTTACTAGCAAAATGAGTCATTAAACGTTCTAATTGATATCCAAGACTGTTCTGATGAAGAAAATACACACAGTGAATCTGTGCTTTGTAATTTCACATCATTTAATCGAGTTTTCTTGGCATTTCTTCCCATAAAGTCGATGAGGTCGTCTTCCAAAGGCAGTAATCCATCAGAATCAAAATTTTCCACACGGTCCATGTTGAGAGAGTAGACGGCTACACAACAGGTTCCTGGGAGATGGCTGTTGTCTGTGTTGATGACATAACTTCGAATGTCTTTAGGTTTGCGATGGAGAAGTTCATTTAGCGCACACGACAGGATTCCAAGAAGCGGTGTACAAACTGATTTTTTTTCTTCAAAATGCAATGAAGTTCCCTGATATCCATTATGCTTTTTCTTTTTTTCACAGGCATTGATAAGTCATTAACTCAATCCTTACATTTTGTTTGAAAACCTCTGTCAAGCAAACATCTCTCCGCTTCGTCTCCGTACTCTGTGCAAAGAGAGCTTCGATGCGACGGATCTCCAGAGAATTCAATGGAGGAAAGGAATGGTCATGCAAGTCTTTATGCCACTCATGCAACACTGCCTCTTCCGAGATACTCGTCCAATTTTTCTTCCTGACTAATCATTAGGCATTTATCGTGTTGAATTTGACTGAGATGGTCGCTCTGACATCCATAGCAATTTTTCTTGGTCAACGCTGTAATGTTTTCCGTCAGGTGCTTCGCAAAACAGGAAAATAAATATTGTTCTTGTTCTGGAAATCCTGACATCACCATGTCCTCTTCGTCTTTGCCTTATTTGTGGGTGGTTCAACTTCCGAGATATCCTTGCATTCCATTTCCAAAGAGGCTCCACAATTCAAAGAGGGATAAGAGTCTTCCATAGTTTCTAATGGTCTAGAATAACTTCTCTCAAACTGTTGACTTCTAGAGTATTGTCGAATTCGGCATACAAATGACGTTCACCGTGTTGGGTAGAGCTTCGGCAAACTGAAGTTCTATTCGACGTTGACCAGAATTTATAGAGTGGAAATGTCTCTCGTCGCTGTCTTGGTCTGGAGTGAAATCAAAAGCCCACAAATCATAGTCTCCTGCATAATCGACGTACAAAATGCCGTGAGTGGCGTTGGTCAATAACTATCCCGTGGCTTCATACAGGGACAAGTACGATCTCAAGTAATTCTTCTCGGCAAACTTAGGTTCGAAGGGCCTGGTACACAAGGTCTTGCCATCGCGACTGACTTCGATCTTGGCACTTTGTAGTGCTTAAATTCGAAAGTATTGGTAGTGACGGCTCCATTGAGGGCTTCATTGTTGGCGATACCAATAATTAAACGTTTGGCTAACTGTGCTTGGAACAGATGATCTTTGATCTTGGATTGGACTCCAGCGGCAATGCTGAAGGTTTACACTTCCACTCGTCGTATCGGATATTTGGCGGTCGTTCTGCTCAAAGTGTGGCTGATGTCGTTTCCCACTTTAGATAACACCTCCACGCATCGCACGTAGTGTCTGGCTTCTTGGATGATGGTTTTGTATTCGTTGGCATTAGCCATCAAATGGAAAACGGTACCGATTCGATTCAGTCTGAGGGGGACGTCCAATTGGTCAGCAAATAATTTTCTTTCAGCGATATGTCCAAATGCAAACGATCCATCATTTCTAAACTACGTCCTTGCATGATTTTCTTTCGACGGTCGTTAAAGCCCACATTGTGAGGAATGTCAGCTTCTGTCACGATTGTCTCGTTGAACTTGTCCTCGCCTGCTGTGTCAGGTTCCCATACTGCGAAAGGTTCCAGATGAGTGTTCTTGGCGTCATTTCCGTACGTTAAGAGGATTTCTATGTACGCTTGGTAAGTGTAAGTATCCTGCTGCTGACTAGTTTGTTATTCAAGTACAAACCCACTTCGATGAACAAGGAATGCATGAAATTGTTGACGGGAACTACTCTGGCATCTGCTCCTGGAGCAGTGTCATCCGTTTTGATCACTTTGACTTTCAGGTACAAGTAACTGCTATTCAGATCGAAGTAATCTTCGGGCTGTCCTTTGATTTCAAATTCGATGGGGGATGAGGTCGTGAAAGAGAAGATGGGATGAAATTCTACACGTTGGGATTCTTGCATCGTCTTCATGGTTGGTGGCACGGCAATCTGATCCCTTTCTGCCTTGGAACATTTGCAAGAATCTTTGTGCATCATCTGCTTTTATTTAATAATCAAAGACATCTAATTCTCTGATGGTTCTTCTTTTTTGTCCTACTGGTCACGTGTATGTGAAATTCTCTGGAAGGGTGTCTTCGTCGTTTCTTTCTACCTTGTCCTTGCTGTGGTGTAAGGGAAGAAGGAATGCCTGGCTCAGCAGTGTTCAGCGATAGGAGTTTCTCGTCGGCCCAAATATCTTTTCCAGTTTGAGAAAAGACTTATTTGCCCGCTGTCAAGAAGGCTTCCTTGGGATTTTCTTTGTCGATGATGACATTTTGGAGGAATTCTTATCTTTGCATCAAAGCAGCATCTTTCAAGGCGTGCAATCCTCGTGTCACCATTGGTTTCAAAACGGGTACCACCGAATGAAACTCAGATTTCAGCATATCTCCTAAACCATGTCCTCGCTGTCAAACGACTCCTTGGTACACAGGATACATGACTTAAAAGCGGTTAGAGGATCGTTTTCGAATGGAGTTTCGCCGTGACATTTCCTTTCGAAAATGGAATATTTTGTCGCAGATCTTCTTTTATACCAATGTTGACACTGTCTAAATACGACTTACTGACGGGTGAATAATTAGGATTTACAAATTTGTGGTGAACGTGATAGGTGTTTCCACTTTCCTCGTAAGCAGCCGCGGCAGAATCCGCTTTGAAAAGAATGACTCGCAGTAACGGCGCGGATGCGTGTCTCACCACGTTGTACCCCACCACATCGGAATACACAAAGATCAAATTCAATCCTTCGTTCAGTTCCACAGGGTAACGCAAATACTTGCAAAATCGGTCGTTGTTGTTGATGTCTCTAGAATTGGGGGACAATTTGAGGTCGCCATCCAACATCTCAAACAAAGTGGGGTGAAAAGTGATGAACAACGTTTTGGCATCCAAAAATCTCATCAGCAGGCGACGAGCTATTTGCAGTACTCGATCTTGACACATCGTTTGGTCCAGGATTGATCATCAAAAATAATGGCAATCGTTTCCACCAAATGTTGAGCACTGAAATAATAGCCTGCTTGAATTCTCATATTATAGATGCTTAAGGCAGCATTGGCTAGTGATGGCTGTTTGGATTCGTAAAATTCAGGATTGTTGGCATCCAACTGTTGTGGCACTTGTTCGTTTAGGATTTCGACCCAAAACTTCGTTTGATCTCCACTGAAAAATAGGACTTGCGTGGGATGAATTATTTCGACCAAAGCCGCTTCCCAATGCGCTTCGTGATCAAATTGGATGGCTTGAGGTAATTTAGCATTGAAACAGCACCAAGTGTTGTGGGGAAACACATCCATGGAACTGTCACTGGGTAAAATTAAGTAAAATTCGTTATTCTTCATTCAACGGTTCTGATTTCCGTGGAGATACTCGAGGTCAAAGGAGTTTCCAAAAGAGGGTTGTTGTTGTTGTGACTTTTGGAAGGGTGACTAGCGTTGGCCGCAAAGCCCCCGTTGTTGCCAGATATTTCAGGGAATGATTAGGTAGAAGATAACCGATGCAGCTGCTCACTAAATGGTCCAGTTGCTTGTCTCCTTGTTGCAAGCTCAGTTTGGCAATAGCAGGACCGATGACACAATACACCACAAAGATTTGGCAGAAAAAGACGATTGGCGTTTTAGGCATACGTTCTCCACCCCACACCCACAAGGGTTGCTTTTGTAGATTTTGCAGAGAAGAACTCGGAGGAGGAGCGGTCACTCTTGCCGAGGCTGTGTTGATTGACATGATGCTCACTTCATTTTATAGTCGATGAGTTGCGAAGCGTCGATCCATGAATCAATACTGGGAGGATATCCTTTCCAACTCACGTTGACTACATTGACACGTCGTTGGCCTACTTTACCGGTTCTTCTATCGAGAATACTTTCGATGTCGTACACCTAGTCTTCTTTTTTCGTCACTCGTTGCAATTCGGGGGAGTAGAAAGTTCCTTTTAACACTTTCCCGTTCATGTCTTCCAATTTATAGACGGCAGGATGACGGCCACGCACTCGTCCAGTGACAAGAAACAATTCGGTGGTCCAGTTGGATAAGTAACCTTTGTCGAAAGTGCGTTTGGTTTTGTCAATATTCACCCAGTGTCGTCAGTACTCTACCTTCCTTGGAGACAGCAGCAGTAGGGCACGTACCAAACAGGCGCTCAAAGACGGTCACTTCGTTGTCGGGAGTAACTTTTTCGCGGGCACATCCGATGCTCCGATGGTAAGATTGGATGTATGCTTTGACCATGTGCGGTACGACGTCGATGTACTTGGGAGTGTGTTGATGCATATAATATTTCCACATGCGTTATTTTAAAGGTGCGTTGAAGTGAAAAAGAAAGAAGGGAACGTACCACGATGCTGGCTTTGGTTTCAGGATTCTCGGCGGTGAAAAAAATGAATGTCTCATTTCTTCAATTCTTTTTGGAAAGCTTGGTTCAGAAAATTCGCTGCCTTTGTCGGTTCCATGGAAGAGGGTGACGACCGCTTTGTTTCAACACCAGATTTAGGGCTTGCACTAAGTCATAGCTCTGTTTGGAAGTCAAAGGTACGACTCAGGCAAATTTGGAAAAAAACGTCGATAACACAAAACAAATATTTGTAGCCACGATAATAGGTGGCCAAATAAGAGACATCGGCTAAGTCGGCTTGCCATTGATGATTGATACTTTTTACTTGGGTGTGACTTCTGGAAAAGTTTCGTCGAATGGGTTTGTGTAACGCGTACGTGGTTTGTTCTTGTAACCATCGTTGCACTTGAGGTAAACGTACACTTTTCAGTCTTGGCAGCACGATACAATTTTTGAACTCCTCCGTAACCCGCACAATGGGCAGGATCATAGTAAATGCTGGCTAACAAATTCTCTATCAGGACTCTCTCTTCCATAAGTCACCACTGTTCACTGATGCTACTCTGGCTTGGGTGAGGTGGTTTGGAAACGGCTTCAGGTGTCCTACGTGCTACAGGAGTGGTGGTGGTGCCAATGGGATTGCTTTTCCTTGCTTTCTTTTTCCACTTCTGGTTTCCCTTCTTTTTTTTCACTTCTGTCAAAGGAGCAGTGGACATCATCTTTTTAACCCAAACTTTCAGTTCTTCTTGTTGGGGAATTAGGGAAGGGGTCAACAAGGACGCAGAAATTTTACTAAGGATGGGAGCCGCTGACGGTGTTTGAAAGACTTCTCTTGCCTCTTCCTCCGGCATCGGTGTGGCTGCGTCTGTCTTGGTCACTGGTGGTAGTGGCGATCGACTTTTCATCAGGGTCTTAAAATCGTTCAGAGTCGGTTGAGCTGTTTCGTCTAAAGCATTCTGGTGAAAGAATTGAAGTCGTTGTAAAACTTGGTCATACCGTTGCAATTTTTCCGTTTCTGACAAATCGTTGCGATCCATCAACGATTACAATTCTTGTTTGAACTGATACATCTCGGTCAGATGAGGATTGGGAGGTAAATATGGGGTGCGTTGTTCTTGAAAACGATGGAATTCCATCCTTCGTTTGTAATGGATTAAAGTCAGCTTTCGTACTTCCATCAGATTCCAAAGTACACGTATGAGATCTTTTCACGAATGACGTCCCTTTTATCTTCTTGGTCCTTATTATCTTGGGCCAGTGGGTTACACACATCCCAGGGGTCATCCCAGCATTGCTCCCGCTATTCCTTTCATCAAGGGTCCAAACAACATGAGCAAACATCCTCTGCGTTGCACCAACATCTTTTTCTTCGGACGGACGTGTATTTTCATTGGAACCATTTGTCGAAGAACGTGTCGATGCTTGATTACGTTTTCTTTCTGATGATGAGAGAAAGGTATCGTTCCTTTCAGGACAGTGAGGCAACATTCGCACACGGAATCGATGATGCCGTTCGAGGCTGCTTGAACGGAATGTTTTCGCATGGGTGCATAGGATTTGGACAGGACTGATAACACGTCCCAAGTTTTGGCCAAACGAGGAGGCAGTCCTTTCTTTTTCTTTTCTTTTTTGACAGAAGATGGCTGGGTTCGTGAAGGTGACATCTTTGTTCGTTAAGGAGCTACAAATACGCTGACGTCGATGACTTGTCACACGTTCTTTTATCTTATTCTTTTTGGATGTGTTTTTGGAATAGGCTTGGTATACCAGACTGTTCGAGCATATATTCTACCATCCCAACGCCAACGCCAAATCCTGCCCTTTACAGCAAACTCTTTTTCTTTGGACGGCTGGGTCTTTCCTTAGGTGAACGATGTTGGGCTAGACGTTTTACTCAGATGTTGGGCTAGACTTTTTTCGGATGATGGGTCAAACGAGTAGACTGTCTTTTCTTTTTCCTTTTTGGACAGGAAAGCGACGATGGTGGCAGTGTGCACTTCTGGAAGGTGACATCTTTTTGCATTCAGGAGCACAAAAATACTGATACCCATCGTCTGGCACCGGGCGTTTTTGTAGTGGAATGTGTCGCCACTGATTGTCGGTCCGTCGTGTCGTCCTCATGGCATGCATCGCTCGACAGTAAGGGGTTCGCAACGGACTAAATCGTGTCAGTTCTTGCTTGTATAAATCCAGTAAACTCTGTAACATTCCCGATCTCTCTTGGACTTTGATTTGGGGGGAGGGTACTGTGTTAGCGGCTGCTGGGGCGGCTAAAGAGGAGGAGGAAGAGGCCGTCACCGCGGAAGAAGAAGTTCCTTGAGACACGGGTTTCCATTGTTTCATCAAATTAGGAAAGACGGGTGTCAAATCGAGTTTGGCTGGCATCACTAGCAACGGTGAAGTGGAAGAAGCTGCTGATGCTTCTACTGTAGACACGGTCACAGCAGGTCGTGGCTTGGGCATGTAAGGTTGAGTCCGGACCGCAGTTCCTCTCTTGCAGGTAGAAGATGTTTTCTTGGGTCTTTTCTTGGGACTTATCTTTTTCTGGGATGTGAACTGGTCTTGACACCACTGCTCTTTTTATTCTTGTCATGTTTGGGTGGGGGATGGCTTTTTCTCGAGGGTAGCTGTTGGGGTGTTTGGATCCCATTTTAAGAGGGAGCAAATGATGACACCTCCTAGAGAACCGCTACCTCCAGGTTTCAAAATTATTCGCTTTTTTGTTTGAATGTAGATTCGGAAATCTGCCAGTTACGTCAAGGCTACTTTGTGGTTCTCAAAAAAATGCGCTTGGATTGATAAGGGATATGAATGATACCTTGAAGTTATTGACGTGCTGTCACCGTAAACCATAGTAAGACTTCTTTGAGACTGGCTTCTAAGACATGAGCTCGTAGTTGTGAATTTGTTTCGCGACTGATGCTGTACAATGAACGAATCAATTTGACGGAAAATGAGACTTAAGGGACGTCATGTTGACGATGTGTGAGACAGACCAAAAGTGTAGATTTTTAGAGTTTTTAAGTCGACCGAGACTTGTACCCGTCTTGGCATCAGTTGTAAAGCAGATGGGTACGAAATCGCAGATAATCGGGGTAGTGGGTTTTAAATCCACGAGTAAATAGGCGTGAGGGGTTTGAGTTCCATCGTCGTACGTATGAGTCAGCCAAGAAGTTCCTAACTGTTTGGCTAACACTTGCACTTTCGATTTATCTCTGTCACTTTTAAACAAGACCACGTAATGAGCATTGAGACTAATGGTGCGATGGGCTTTGACTTTGTTGAAGCAAATTTTGGGTGATGTAAATGACACTGGCATTACAATGATGCCCTTTGCGCGTAAACCAGAGTTTAATTTCTTCTTCGTCTTCTCCTAACACGTTGAAGATGAACCGATGAGACCGGAAGGCGGTTCGACGAGTGAAACTGTTGAGTTTGACTGGGGTCAGACACGATCCCGTCGTCTTCGCAAGGAATGCCTTCCACAAAAACGATGGAATCTCCTTGACTTTCTCGCAGGAGGCTGTAAGCCCATTGCCACTCTTTGCAACACCACACGATACGTTGAGGTGGACGATCGATCAAATGACTTTTATGTTCTATCAAACGTTTGACAAATTCGGTTTTGCCTGAACCGCTCGGTACAGCAATTAACATGTTAAAGGGATAGTGTGTGTGTGTGTGTGTGTGTGTGTGTGTGTGTGTGTGTGTGTGTGTGTGTGTGTGTGTGATTTAGATTTTTAACGTAGCTTTAAAAAAGTTTCAGTCATATCGCTACGATGTCTGCAGTGTGACAGCTTATAGTGATGTTTAGCACTGGGGCATCATGCCGCAGACATGTGGCATAATGTCCCACCCAGTCACATTTTCCTGACACCAGGCCAACCAGTCCTAACACTAACCTCTTAATGCTGAGCGCCAAGCGAGGCAGCTGTTAGTACCATTTTAGAAAGTCTTTGGCATGACTCGGCCGGGGTTCGAACCCGCCACCTCCCGCATCCGAGGCGGACGCTCTACCACTAGGCCAATGGTACGGTCTTTAAAGAGATAGCGAAGATACGAGGCCTTGCAACTAGACCGATCTAATTTTTCGTCGATGACTTTGAAAGTCGAGGAAGAGGTAGCAGAGACAGCAGAGTTAGCCATAGTGAAGGTGTTGACACGTTTGAAACGAACAAAAACAAGACAAGAGTTTTTATATTTTTTTCAGGACACGTTCATTCCAAAATTTTTAAAATTGAACACGAAAGACAAAAATGTATAAGAGCCAAGCGGTTAAGTACATCGATAAAATACACAACAAAACTATCAAAGTGGAATAGAGACAAGTTACTGTACAACATGAGTAATGAAGGTGTGGTGTCCTAGGGACACTTTGTAATGTTCTTGGAGTCTCTACACTCGGCACAGTCACACAGGCATTCTCATGGAATGACTTTTCGGGGGTGTCGATGTCAATGACGGTCCTGTCCTGAATGGGGTGGTTATCCTCGGTGTCAGGTTCTTCTTCTGACACTGTGGCTAAAACAGGTTTAAAAGTTACCTTTTTCACTGGACGTTTGACTTCATTAACACAAATTTATGGCATAGTCAGCCACTTCTGTCGTCCAAGCATCGAAACCAAGACTTTTCCAATCACGTACATCTTGCCAATGAAGGTGTAATTCACAAGCTATACGCACATCTTCGTAAACATCCTCATTGGGTAAAAGTTGACGAATCTTTTTTCCCGTAGAAGCAGAGAAGTATCGAGATGAAAGCGCAAGGCTTTTAACAGAATGAGTCTCTCTTGTACATTTAAATGAACCACCATTATGTCTTGGTGGTAGGTACTATTCGTAAATGGTCCATAAGGAATCTGCTGGACAGGTAAGCAAAATCCCAGAATGGAAGTCACTAAGGCGCACACCACAGGACGTCCCCAATTCAAAGAAAGCGGTTCTTATAAACAGTTTTCGTAATCCTCCACAGCCTAAATAGTGTCATTAACTTCCTTCCACGGAATCTGCTGTATCAGTACTGATAAAGGTCGTGACATAGTAGCAAACTGTTATACCCTCTTTTTGGAATTAATAAATGTACTTTTTGCACAGAAGTGATCGTACTTCAGTGGCGAATCCAAATTGTTTAGTCACTAACTCGCAGACCACACGTCTCAAAAAAGTTACCTCTCCAACCAAGATTAGTTTGTGTACAAGATTTTAATCCTCTAACTCTCCCTCTGCAATTCGTTGTAGTATGGACAATTTGTAAGTAGAATGAGTAGCATCCAAAGCCTTCTGACACTCGGGTAGTTTATCTATGTCTAACCATTGGAACGCTTTCATAAGAATCAATCCTCTGATAGAATTCACGTAACAGAGGTTCAAACAACGGTGACGTAAATTATGCAATTGTTCTTTGCGTTTCACTTGTATTTTGACTAATTCTTCGTAAATGCGTCCTCTCAATTCCAAAGGAAAACCACGAACGTTCTCTTGTAGAGTATCCATGACAACATCAGTCAGTGTTTATACCCACGTTTGGGTAACTTCTAATTGTCCTTACTTTTATTCAAAATCTTCTCCCAGAGAGAAAGTGATGGATGCAGTGAGAAATTTCTGACCACTGCCATTCCGGAAAAGGGTCAAGCACGTCAATAAAATCTTCTAATTTAAATGGTCTAAAACGGAACTCTCTGAAGAACGCACACTTGATCCAGAGAAATCTGACGAGATTGTCGACTTTTTCACTTTCCGCTTGTGAATTTCTCAACAAAACTGTTCTACAGTTACAAATAAAGATTTTGCTCTGGCAAGTCCCTGCCAATCTTCCTTGTAGATCTTCTCTTGCATTTCGCCTGCCAAACCTTGAATATTACTTTTCAAATGGCGTTTAAATACTTGTCTCGGTGTTGCCCAACGTTTGACTCCTAGCCAAGCTGGTTTCTTAAAGAACGTGGTATGCAACTTGGTGTAGACACTTCAATTAGTGGGGTCCCACTAAAGGAAGGTAGTGACAGTACGGCGACCATCGAGCATGTTCCAGGTAAGCCGAGTCTTTCTGCTCCCATTCGTGTAGTGACACACCACAACTGAAACACTTGACTTTAACACCTTCGTCCAAGTAGATAAATCCATCTCTGGCTTATTCTACAAGTGCTCACAAATATTTGGGCCTCTCTCCTTGGAAGGCTTGGAATCGAATTTCAAAGTAGCAATATCCAGACAAGCTCACAGGCAAAGAATTTTCTTCTTTCATTGGCTCATTTTGATGAGGCGGTTGTGATACATGAAGTAGTTTGCTCAGGCATGAATGACATCCGTAGGGTGGTAGCTGCACGGTTTCACGATGACTATGAAAACCTGTAAAGAGTCCACGATAACGAGTGACATCGCTTTCGCATCCGTCAGCTTTAACACGCACAGCACTTTCCATGATAGGTTTAGTAGCAGTAGTAGTAGTAGTAGTAGTCATCATAGCGAAGCTTGCTGTAACAGACGTTCTGCTTCTCTTGGCTGTTTAACTCGGTCCGATCGTTGAATAGATTTTCAGGCTGTTTTCTATTCTGCCGTGTTGTTATTGTCGGCATACGTTCCTGCTACGACGATTGCTCGGGCTAAACACGTCTTGTCTTCAGTGTTGTTAATTTGGACGAGGCTCTCTTTTGGTACTGCAAAGGTCGTCTACCAATAAAACTTCTTCGCGTCCGGTCCCTTTGGGAAGAGAAACGTGGGTCATATACAGTGTCTCTCTTCCATCGGTGATGTGAAACTTGTCGTTGGATTGCTGCACGTGTTGAATCTTGTCGATGACTTTGGAAGGTGTCAATTCTGCAGGGCTGCTTAACGCGATCCAAACGGGGGATTTCAAACTGTCGTGATAAATGGAAAGTCTCAAACGATCGTCTTCTTTGGCTTGACATTGTCGTTTCAGTGTGGCTAACAAAGAATCCCGCACATCAGTCCTGTTTTCTCCAGCGGTACTTCTGACTGAAATCTTTAACTTCACCGTGTACGTGTAGGCCGTCGTTCTAAATTTTCTAGACGAGCGTTTATCCGCCTCTCGAATGTGGTAATACTTTTCAGGCGTTACTACTGGTGGACTTTGGTTTCGCGTAGACTCTCCGGATCTGGATGCAGACATGACAGTTATGGATTCTGGCTGACTTATGTCATCTTCATAATCGCTGGCATGGATTTAAGCCAAGACTTCAGCTACTGTGCAAGGCGATAGGTCACGTTTCTGCCTCTTATTTTCTTCTCCTTTCTCGATGAAATCGTGCAATCGTTTCATCTTGATTGCAAACTGTCAAATGACTACATTTTAAGCGTCATGGTCCTTTATATATACGTAGAGTCAGTGTCTTCCTTCAGAGTATTCATTTCACTCTCCATCCTTCAAGAAGATGGAAGAGCCAACACAGCTCGAGCTTCTGATCAAAGCTTTGTGTGGAGTCATACGAACGTTTTCTTCATGGAAGCCGACGGACTACTCCCCCTCCTTTCGAGATAAAAGTCAAGACACTTATTATATCTGTCAGAAGAAAGGACATTGGTCTTCAGAATGTCCACAACGTCAAAGTAAGAGAGGCGTCAAAAGAGACAAAGGTCAAGATACCTGTTATCATTGTCAAGAGAAAGGACATTGGTCTTCAGAGTGCCCTAAGAAAAACGAGAACCGATCCAAGAAACAGGAGGAGCAGAAGGAGAGGGGTTCCAAAGATGAAGAAGAAGTACCCTCCGAAAAGGAAGAAGAACCCATACCCATCAAGAAAGAGAAGAAAAGAAGACCAGAAGAAAGTGAGGAAGGAGAGGAGAAGGAAAAACCGGTGACATTGAAAGTGAAGAAATTGACGAGAGAGTGAAAAGGATAGAAGTCAATGAACTTTTTTAAGTGATGTGTCGTGAAATTGTATTGTCACTTCTACGAGAATAGACCAGAAAGAAAAACATAAGTGTCTCTTGGTTTTTATTTTTATAATAATAAGGACCTAGATTCACGCACTCACACACATACTTCATCGGAAAAAAGGAATTTAAGTTTTACTTGATTTTTACAAACTTTGAGTAGTCACTCTTCGAGAGAGGTGGGTGGCCCTGAAAAGGACCGTTGAATGTTCTTTTTTTAACAAACTTAAGAACGGGAAGTTATCAGTTTTAACTGCCTTTTCCCTTTGCTACGGCCAAGACCTAATTCTTGTTCTGCAACTGTCGATGATTTAGTAGAGAGCACTAACATTGGTATCTCAGGAGTAGTGGGAGTGTTGACGGGATTGGACTGTTTGGCTCGGGATGGTCTTTTTCTCTTGGGTCGTATTAAAGATGTCTAATACGTTTGTTTCAGACTCCTTAACTCAGCCAAATTGTCTAAGAGTTCAGTGACCTTTTGACTTTCACCGTCATCCTTTTCTCCTAGACCTTGTTTCTCCTCCGCTTCTTCTTTTTCCTCTCGTTTTCTTCTTTCCTCTTCTTCTCGCTGTTGCTGTTGAAGGAGAAAAGCTTGTTATGCTTCTTTCTGCTGTTGTAAAAATTTCTCCAATTCTTATTTTTGATTCTGTCTAAAATCCTCGACTTGCGATAAGGAAGGAGAAGGCGTGAAGGTGCTGGTACCGGTACAAATGCTTGAGAAGAAGAAAGAAAATCCACTAAATCCCAATTAAAATCGTTCTCTTTCGGAAGTACGACTGTGGATAATTTAGTACCCGCTGCTATGCCATCACTCCTCGTCTCCAAGGCAGGTGCACCCCAATTCATGGTGTCGTTTACGTCATGTTCCAAGTCTGTCACAACGATTCATTAATTTTCAGATAGACAATAAGATGAGAAGCAGAAACAAATAAACGGCTATGCTAGGCAATATTTTTTGTAAATTGCTGCCCTTATAAATAGTGACAATACTGGCAAAGCAACAAAGACGTAATTTAAGAAGGAAGCCAGACAAAAATATTTTAAGATAATATATTTTCAAAATATTTCTCTCATTTATTCATGTTTGGGTCATTTTTTAAATTACATAAATTTTCGAAGCAGCGAAAATAACATTTGAAGCGCCAGGAAAGTGAAAGATTTTCGTCGAGTATCGATTCCCTATAATAAGATCACACTGTAACAAGGATGACAATCGTCCTAGAAGCAAGATCGAAAATATAATTCGGCGCAGTCAAAGGCAGATTGCATTATATCGATTGATTACCACCAAGCACAACCGATCGTGAAACTTTATTTTTACTAAATATTGCTGAAAAAGTGAGAGATTATTTGTTTTCTTATATTCCATTGATGCAAGAGAAAAGATTGAAGAGAAATAAAAACCAGCGATTCCGTACTGATAGAGGATCTGACAGATATATGCTGGATTTGTGATTAAATTATATTGCAACAAATCATATTTCTCTGTTATGTCAATTCAAAGATTGTAAGTCGACAAAAATTATTGTTTCATTGTTATTTTCCAGTCAAGCCGAAAGAAGAAAACAAATGATTTTCCTGTACATGGAATATAAAGTACCATACTGTAAAATATATTTATGTAAAAGATAATCAGAACAACTGCACAAGTTTAAAGTACCATTATTTTCAGACTACCCAGCGACGAAATTTGTATATTCCTCAGAGGAAATTCACGCCCACTAATTGGTGAGTGTTAACAGTTCCACCATGCAAATCCCATTAATCTTACTCCGCTTTCGCCTTTTACTTGTGATCAATAGCGAGAGGAGCGGCCGGCTGTTGCATAGTGTGTAATAAAATATCGCTATATAACCCAAGTTCACTTAAAGGGGTTGGAAAAAGCAAAACCTGATAAGGTCGACTATAATAATAATAATAATAATAATAATAATAATAATAATAATAACAACAACAACAACAACAACAACAACAATAACAATGGCAACAATTTAATTTAGCTTATCAATTTCAACAAGTAACATTTGCTGTTATCAGCTATTTGTGCTATAAAAAATAGTTCTAACATGCTTAGCTTAGGCAATGAACTTTGCTCAAAGATAGTTGAAGCAATGAGATTGGAACTCGTAACCCACCGCTACAAGTCAGGATCTCTACCGACTGTGTTAGAATGTAGATAATATTTCGTAACTTTGACTTTAGTTGACTCGAAAAGTATTGATTAGATTTGACTCAGATTTTGAGGTTTTCTTATTTGTATTTAAAGCAATAAATCGATACAATTATATGATTTTTATGCAATTAGTAGAGCTTAATCTATACAGTTCATGGGGAGAGGGGTCTTAGAGCATGTAGTGGAACTATTAATTTAGTACACAAAATATACGGAAAATCATTCGACTTCTTCACGGGTGTATGCAATCAGCGGTCCTGGTAAAATTACTTCAAGATGGTAACATCCCAATTTTAACGACATTACAATATTGATTTGGCATCAATAACTTTAATTTCAGATGGTAACGAATTCATTCATACGTTTTATATTTTAATGATAAATTAAAAATATAACGCAAAGTTACAAATGCAAGCGGTATCTGCTTCTATGAAAATATTAAAAATCGATAAAGAAGGAGCTCTAGAATGATAAATTATAATAACATGTTGGATGTATGGTATATATGGCATGGTACAAAGCTCCTAAATTTCATATCGTCTCAGGAAATATGGAATTCAGTACGTTTGTACAATCCAAAACACACTGCCAAAAGACCGTGTTAGCTAATCACCGAGACTCATGTTCGCATCAAGCCATGTACGTCTTCAGAGCTCTTTAACGTGTCACCACCATCATTAAATATGCAGCCTGAAAAACTCGAACCAGAAGATCCTGTCCCTAAATTGAAGGAACACACGTGATTGTTACATCGTTTATGTCAATCATTTGTCTTTTTCAAGAATAATACAAGTAATTCAAACCAAAAATGAGCGAGATTGCAGTATATGTCACGTGATGATATACTTCGTTCTAATGAGAATATAGTGTAGATAGCATGAATTGAATTGGTTCAACATTCAACATAATAAGCTCTAGTAACACTATCTTTAATTGTAATGCATTGCAAAGATATAGTCAGACGGTGATATGGATATGAACAGGTTTCGTTTAGAATCTGCTGCTCGAAGTACTGTAAAATCCTCAATGGTATGATGTTATTCAAAATTTTGTTGTTTATTTTATGGGTTGTTGTTGTTGTTGTTTTTTTACTTTCCCCCACTTCTCATTAGATATAAGTTGAAAACTTAAACAGTACATTTTTTATATTCCATTTTATTCATTCAACACAAATGCAGTATATTATTTATACATTGTGACACAATGCTCCTTGTGAACAATTTTGATCACAAAAGCATAGGATACGTTAACCATTTGGAATCACATGGATCCTTATAAGATCATCAATTTGTATGTGCACTGATTTAGAAAAAACAGCAGCTTTGTTTGTTGGTTTTAGCTCAAAATATTGACGTCTTTAATCTAGATTTAAATAATTACAATATATGTGACGAAAAAGTGTATCAATCATTTATAAATACAAATTCATTTGCTTTAGGAAATATACGTGCAGGCCAACGGGAAAACAGATGTACGGATGGGTATAGAAGATCCATTGAATACTTACTCTTTCCCATTGTCATGAACACTGACTACCCCACGCAGAACTTCTCCAGATCGAACTGATACTTGAAGAGTCTGATCCCATTGGTTGAGCTGATTCGTGAAGTAGCAGTCGCTTATTTTGTATTCTAGATGGTGGAAGAAAACAGGTGCAAGTCACTATTGCAAAAATAAAGGTTTTTGACTTATCAAAGTGGCTTTATATGTCAGAGGGATAGAAGGAATCTCCTTCTCTCATGTTTGATTGTTAATGCATAAAATGAGCCACTTCCGATGTCTATTCATTTTCATAACTCCCTTTATCGGTTTCAAATTCTACTGTATCAAGCAAGTCTTTGTCATTTGTTTCAACTCTTTAATTGCCATTATTGCAGATTGTGCCTGAAGATAGGACTAATAGAATTGCAGCTTATCCAGTCATCTCTCTTGCAATACAATTAACATTAGATGACACGAGACATACGTAATCAATCCCTAGGAGCACGTTCTAATCAAATTGTGAAAATAAAGTAAGAAGTTTACACAAATACTGTAAAATGAGAAATATTCGTGGCGAGAAATTTAATTGTCTTGGAGGAAATGTCCAGTTTTGTGTAGATATCACTTGGTGGGGTCCCACTGTTTACGTTGAAGTACAAAAACAAGCTTATTGTCTTGGAGGATACAATTTCGTGGATATTTGTTAACACGATGGAAAAGCAACTAAATATTTCCGATTCTACGGTACATTTGTTGAAACGTTTCAATAAAAGGTGAAATTTGGAGAAAGTAAAATAAAAAAAACCAACAAAATAAGTTAAAGATGGAGAGTTTGTAAGTAAAGCAGAGGATAATTGTGCAATTGGCAAGTTTCGTTATCACAGATCTGCGTTTTTATAGTATGATTTGATCCTTTATATGCAAATGAGCTTTCATTTAAAAGTGTTATAATTGTAACAAATGTGCACCGAGATATTTTGGAACAGTCTGACTATTGTTGTTGACATGTAGGGTAACAAGAAGATGGCTTTCATATGGTCTTCTCTCCGTGCATCGAAATCTAGCTCACTTTTGTGGCAACCACACATTGCCAACTATCTTTTCCTAATTTCGATAGAACAAAATATCCTTCAAGCAATAACATAAAAAGGTCTCCAATAGAAAGAAGTTCTGAAACGATGTTTTTACATTTGAAAGAATAATAATTGTCGGTTGCGCTCGTTTAACAGTATTTCTTCCAACGTGTTATTTTTTCTTTAAGAATAGCATCTATTGCCGTCGACCTAAATTAAAAATAAACAAATATGTATGCTGGGTGGATGGATGGATGGATGGATCGATCGATCGATCGATGGGTGGATTGATGGATGGCTCATTGGATGGATGGAAGGGTGATATTTTCTCGTTTAAATTGTGTGAGTGTCAATCGAATACAATGACATCTACTTACGATAAGAAGAACAACAGTAATAGCTCCATCTTCTGTCTTCCTTGTTGTTGTCGTGATTGCTCTCTATTCCCTGTATAAAGCCATTTCCACCACAGCTGAATACAACAGGGGCGTCATACTCATTGACATAACCTGTTTATAAATGAACTTAATTTACTACTGTTTTCTTCAGCAGATTCACTTTAAAAATACAGAACATAAAAATGTGTCAAAGGTGATATTGAATTCTTTTACAATGCTAAAGCTCATAACGTGTATTTCCTTTCTTCAAATTAATATGAAGGACGACCTTAACTGCAGTTATTTGTGTATGTTCTTCGGTGATGACAACAATATATGAGAGATCAAAAGTCTATTTATATGGCAATTTGTTTATGTAAAAGTTGTTTGCATAACTAGAGTTGACCCTTTGTATTATGCCTCTCTTGTATTAGAATTGTCTGTCTATCTATCTATCTATCTATCTATCTATCTATCTATCTATCTAATGGAAACATAATTACTTTTCCATGCCATCTTCTCTACCATTTAGACATTGCATGTTTACATTATATAACGTCATAATTATCGGAATAATACAATTCTATTCGGTATACCACATGCAGGTGGACTGAGGAAATGCTTGTCAAATAAAGCTTCTCTTCTGTTCTGTTGTTTTCGGTTGCACAGAAGATGTGGGGATATGTACGATAAATGTAATTAGGTTGCTGGACAGAAATTTAAGCCAAACACTGAGATGTGGACTAAACCTATTATTTAGATTTTGTACTGGCTTTCCTGCACAATTAATGACATATAGATACAAACATATATACAGACGCAAATAAACCAAGTAAAATAAAAAAAAAAAACATGAGGTATTTTAGGGCGTCATAAAGGAATACAAATTATATTAAATTACGCACAATTCCTAAAATACCATGTATCTTTTTGCTCAATGCTCTTACCACTCCAAGAACACGTTCGAGGTACAGAGGCAAGAGAAAGGCGGCTGTCATCGCATCGAAACTCCCATGTTCTGTCCTCGTAAAAATTACTGTGATCACTCCTCACATAGGTCAGCAGCTTGTAGCCTATGCAGTAAAATCGGAAGTACTCATCATACGTATAAATCTCCCGCTGATACGCTGTACATGTCCCAGTCAGGGCCAAAAGAAAAACAACCAAACTTCTAGTCTTCAATTCCTGAAAATACGAGACAGGTATGCAGGTATGAATCTCTCTCTCTCTCTCTCTCTCTCTCTCTGTATATATATATATATATATATATATATATATATATATATATATAGAGAGAGAGAGAGAGAGAGAGAGAGAGAGAGAGAGAGCTGATCACTGTACTCTCAGATTCTCAGACAGTCAGAGTACTTTATGTTAAAGCTACGTTAAAAATCTAAATCACACACACACACACACTTTATATTACAGCACGTCTAAGTTTCGTACTTTGACATTTCACACCATCACCACCAAGCCTATAATTTTAGCGAGACAATCTGAGTAACGCCAAATTACTGCTCCTTATATAACAGTGTCTTCCTGAGCACATGTTCCTACATGAATATGTTACTAAGAATATTAAAAGCTCCATTCAATCGCACAAATTTGTAAATTGAGACAAAGACATCGCGTCATTTTTGGCTCTCTGATTGACTAACGGTGACAAATGTTTAGCAAAAATACTCATCAGAATCACAAGATAATGGAGTCCAGAGGTTGTATTGTTACTGTCCATTTCCGTGTTATAGGTTGAAGCACATAAATCAAAATCTGAGAAATATACAATTTGTCAGCATTACATTTTTTGCACTTATTTTCACGGGTTTTCGACCATATATCAAAATATTAAATACGCAGACAATATTTGTTCCAATCTAGCTTGAAGTGCCGTTTAGAATCAGCTTCACAGGCCATCTCTCGTATTGTCAGACATGTTTGAACATGTTTCAATCTCTTACATTCCGCCCAGACCCCCCGATACTTAGGCCAAAATTTGGCAAATTACGTCACTACACTCAGTCCATATAACCATTTGTTTAATTGATCTGAGTGTGATAATATGCTCTGCGGATACTTCATATTAATATATTCCCCAGTTTTGTATTGTAACAACTTTTGTCAAAGTCAAGCTCTTCTCCAGACCCTATTCCAAACTTACAAGTTTCACTCCTTGCTACATCTCGTCTCTTGTAAATTTCCCATGGCCCACTTGTGTATTGGACTAACTTTGACACGCATTGGATCTCTGTTTCACATTGAAAAGAACTCTCAGTTCTCCTCTGCTTCTGCTTCTTTAAACGCAAGAAGAGCAAAGAACAACAATACATTACTTTGAAGCATTGCACAACATAATTTGGAAACAGGTCAATGTAAGCAACCCGTTCTAGAATACGTATTCCTAAGTTGCCAGATTTGGTGTAAGTCACGGATCAGAGGACATGTTCGAGATTGACGTGTCTGAAAGCTCGAAAGAAGGCTTGGATGCCCGGTTGAAAATGGCAAACTGGCGAACACTTCACGCTGGATTGCTATGAGGGCTGTCTGATCATTAAGACAGATGATAAAAGAAAATAAGTATTTTTATTGTGCTTCGTACAGCGAGGTACGCCTTTGAAAACGCCTGCCATAAAATACGTGAATTTTTTTTTTCTTCAAAATTTATGTGCATCAGACTGTCTTACAAACGGAAAGTAATTATTCTATCTACATTTTAATAGTTGATAATGTTATTCAATAAACAGTACAGTGTAATTTGACATTCTGTAGCAGCTGGATGCAAAATGTCACACTACATTCCAGATAAAAGTTTACCAGAGTTATTAAATCAGTAAAACGGCTTCTTGTCTATTTTCAGATACACAAGCTAGTAGATTTGAATATGCCTTTCCATTACCCAATGAAAAAACTTGTACTGTTACCAATGATATCAACACGAAACAATTTTCCGAATCTGTAAAAGCTTTATCATTCCATACAATCATGACTTGAGGTATATTAATAAGAAATCTACTTGACTGCTAATTTACGCGTAACTATTTTGATACAACGTTAGACTAGCAATATAAGACATACACTGCTTGATGCGTGTCATTGCTGGGGTCCCTCCAACAGCGAGATGCAAGTGACAGGGCATAAACATGTCTTCTTTAGCTGGTAATTAGAATGGTAATAAATATACTTGCATTTACGCATCATGAATTTCCTCAAAATCTACTATCTCAGTTCTGCAAATCCGAATGACATTTCCTGCAAAACCTGATACACGCCAAAACTGTACTGAAATTTTTAGTATATTTCCAGCTGAAATCCATTCTCCTTACTGCACTGAATTGACCAGATAATCCCGTCCATCATAATCAGAAAAGCAGCATCGAGTTGGATCAACTTAGACACAGTATCATTGTACAGCCATTCACAATATCATTCTAAATTTAAATATTTTGTAGACCAAAACGACAATTCTTTTTAAACTACTGTCAAGCGTGATGAATTTCAAAGGTCGCTGAGCGGCGCTATGTACGCATTAATAATTCTTTTTCTCCGATAAATACTTCACTCCCAAAGGTAGTACAGTAATATTCCGAAAAAAACACTCTTTCATATTTTTCCATACAAATGCAGTAACCTATAAATGGCTAACTTATTAATGTATGTATGCGGCTTGAGTGCGCGTATTATTGAACATTGGAAGAGTAACGGTGATCACAGTATTTACAGTCATTATATGGTAAAGGTTTTGCTTTAACATCTAAATAGCTCACAATACATATACATTTCAACCATAATTTTACTAATATCATAAATTAAAGATAATGTAATGTGACTAAATGCGTTTCTTAGTAATGTTTAATTTGATTAAACAAGCAATTTTTGCACATATCAAATTGATAGGTACTTTATATTATGCATATCTGTTTTCTGTACCTCCCGGTACTTGACTGTTTGTAATTTGTATTCATGACTATAAATTGTAGTGATTACCTATAGCTAGATTTAGTACGTGCATAGAGTCTAATTTAAGATATTAAAGACGGTAAACTTGCATAGGATCTATAAATGGATGTTTACGTATTGACAGTTACTAATAACAGAATTGTTAGTAAATACGTTTACGATATTGTGTCATTTTACATTGGATAAATCGGTCAGGTGAATTAAGTTAATTCCAATTGGAAGAGTTAGGTCACATGAGGAGGTATTTTGAAATATTAGATGGAGTAGTAAGATCTGTCAAGTGGGGTTTATTACGACAAGTAGTCGTAACAGATTCTTGAACGTCTGTATATAAGAAGAGAACTGATCAATAAGATTCATTCCTATTTTGGAGTCATTTTTATTTCTTGTATTCCTTTTTTAACATCAAGTCGCAGACGCGTTTTATGTTGTACTTAGATGTTATTTGAGAGAAAAACATTTGTTTGGACTGTTCAATGGTAATAGAAAGTGGTCATTTTTGGACTATACTATTATTCTGGAATTATTGTGAATTATTCAGGGGAGTGTAGGATAACGTCATTGTGACAACGTCACAGTTCTTGGCTGACCAGTACATTTCCGGTTATGAAATATATATCGAATTTTCATTCTTTTGGACTTTAATACAACTTTTTCATGATCATCTTGAATTCAATTCATAATACTGTAAGTTTCCTCTCACATTTTCATTCATAACTTTGATAATTAAATTATTTGTTAAATTTTACAAAACTTGTTGGTTTTGCTTATTTCATAGAGTTGTAACATATAAGTCCTATTTTTGGCCCCAAAAATTATAAATTTCAAGAAAAGCAGTTGCTCTGAGAATACCAAGGCAAATGATTGACCAGCGTTTTAAAAATTTAAAATTTGTTTTAAAAAACGTTAGACATCACACATCATGACGTCACGTGTGACTATAAATTAATCGTTCGTGCAAAACATGGAACAATTCTATAAACTTAAGGTGGTCCAAGTGCGACAATCAATTTCATATATTTTCAGAATATAAAGGTATGCGTGAATAACCTATTATTAGAATATCGTTTTGATTGTGGTTTATGGACCATATAAAAAACGAGAAAATTAACGTCGTCAGCGTTCACTGGTACCCTTGAGATCTAACATAATATAAACTACGTCTAAACTGACATTAAAGCTACGGTGAACAAACAAAATGACTGTGGCATAAAACAGACATTCTTATGAAAAAGTCAACGTCATAGACCAAAGATTTCTTTAATAAACAAGACCTTTGCCCGATATGTTAAAAGATTGCATGGAGAAACAGAGCAAAGTTGGGTAAGCGTCAATTTTGGCCCTCAAATTAGTGATGAATATAAGCGAATCTAAGAGCATTTCTGAATGTCACAGCACAATCCGTATATGTCTATTGTAACATAAATACATATGATATAATGAAACACTGTGAAACAAACATTTAACTATGCTCCTAAATGGGCATAACTTCGTCTTGAACCTCACAATATGCCTTACTTTAGCATTTTCAATATCCGCAAAAACTACCAGTGCAATCGAGAACATGTCTTACATTTTGACAGCAGACACTTTATTAACCATCTAGCACATATATAAGTTGCATGTGTTCTACATTGACTTCATCAAGAAAAAGAAAACTGAAGACAAAACGTGTTCTTGGCTCACTTGTTGTATGCGGCATTCTGATGCCAAACTGAAAGAATGGAGAATTGCATTAACCAAACCGTACTCTGCTCACTGAATAAGAACCAAATACTAGAAGAAGACGTACCAAACAAAGGCAAATTACCTGATAATAAAAGACTCTGGGAAGCTCCCGTGTCTCTTAAAATCTTAATAAAGATTGGCGTTGCAGAATCACAAATAAATGATATAGAACTATTACGACTCTATGATTCTTAAACTAAGTAGTAGAAAAGAACGAAAACTAACAAGTTTTGTAAAAGTCAACAAATAATTTATTCCAATGAATCTAACCTGAAAAATTAAAAAGAACTTACAGTATTGCGAATTAAATCCCAAATAGCCCAAAACGTTATATCGCCAGTCCTAATGAATAAACTTCTGATTAAATTCCAGTGGTGTTAGAATTAAGATCCAGCACTGTAGGTGTTGATATACCTATAGTCTTGAATGTATTAATGTGCCTGAGACCAGAAGCGTGACGATGTACCAACAGTCTTTTGATGAATCACAGTAATATTATCCAAGCTGTCGTTGCTTGAATTCACTACAATTCCCAGTTAATGTTTCTGTCCAAGAATATTATTTAACAGCACTATGTAATTACAGTGAATAAATAATTGAATAAATAAATCACCCAAATCAAATACAGAACACAACAATAAGACTGATTCTGCCCAAAGATATGAAAGCAACAATGGGTAATTTCTAGATAAGCAATATAAACCACTCTAACTGACCTAGGTCACAGACAGCATTTTCTGCAAATACTATCACTTAATGGCATTTTCCATTCTAGAAGACTGTGAGTTTGTCAACAAGATAAATCTGTTTCTAACATTATAATAAAGAATATGATAAACATAATGTCCTTGACTTAGATTAAGATAATGATCTTAATATTTAACCCACACTCCTAGAAAAGTAATAACTCTGTATTATTTGTTAACAAAATTATAAGAAAACATCAGTGTCTCTAGTTAGAAACAAAATAAACTTGATTTTGGACAAGGTCAAGTCCATAATATAATTATCCATTGCATATAATGAATTTTTAAAGAAACTAACAAACAATGCAAATTAAATATACATAACAGAACCCGTCGACATGAATGGGTCATAATTCTCCATAATAAAATCATACTGAGGCTTGTTTGACCCACCAAATATATTGCTTTCAATACATAACCATGACCTTTGACCTCTTAGAAATAAGAGCATTTGGTATATCTATGCATTTATTTTGTTGCTTATTTTTCAATCAATAGCAATCATAATTCATCTTGCAATAGGTGCACGTAGGAATATTAGGTAAGGATTTCTGATCAGTCTGATCAGAACTTTGATTCATAAAAGTTGTGCCAGATTGAGATTTGTAAGTACTCTTGTTAGACAAAAACAAGTTATTGTTTTACAAAATAATTATGTTTATTTTGGTAGAGAAAAATGAAACTTTCTGAGTCAAGGAAAGCCATCCGCTGTAAGAGAAGCCAAATGGAAATTTACATCAAACTGGTAAACAAAATTTGTTTCTGAACTCATATAGGGTCAGAATCAATGCTAAATCTAGAACTCAAAACTTAGTAAACATATTTACCGTACATGAAATTTGTCAATTAGGCCCAAACTCCTACCCACAATTATGGACAAAGCTTAATCACACAATATAAATTAAATATCTTTCACACCTTATATTAATATTTATTTAATTTTATATTTAATAGCAACGAAATTAAAGCTGCTTCTTTATCAGTACAAAGATATCTACAATAGCAATTTCTCTATTTGAAACCATCCCTACACCCACTAAAGTTGAATCGTATGCCACTAATATTGCAGTTCCTATTATGTGCTATGTGCTATATGCTAAATATTTATTTATGTTTAAATTTGCTATTTTTATATTGTTCATTTCATTTTATGCTATTTTAAGAGGTGTGTGTGTGTGTGTGTGTGTGTGTGTGTGTGTGTGTGTAATTTGGATTTTTAACATTTCTTTAAAAAAATTTCAGTCATATCGCTACAATGTCTGGAGTGTGGCAGTTTACAGTGATGTCTAGCACAGGGCATCGTACCATAGACATGCAGCATCATGCCCCATCCAGTTCCATTATCCTGACACTAGGACGACCAGTCTTAATACTAACCTCTTAATGCTGACCGCCTAACGAGGCAGGTGAGAGTACCATTTTTATAAGATTTTGATGTGACTCGGCCGGGGTTTGAAACCGCCATCTTCCGCATCCGAGGAGGACGCTCTAACCATTAGGCCACCAGAGCAGTCCTACTGTAATGTAACATTGTGTGTTGGACTTAACCTTATCCAAAATCAAGTTTTTTTCTACCTGACCTGAGTTAATACTTTTTTTGTATTCTGTAAACAACTGATACATAGGTAAAATATTATATGTGTATGGGTTTAGTATGAAGATCATTATTAATAGAAGTAAACATGTTTATCTGGGTCAGAATCAAGGTTATTGGAATTCCCCTACAATTTACCCCGCGTACTTTACATATTCCAGTTCTATATTATAATTTTAGTAACATGCTTTCTAATGATAGGTAACATTTTATCTTGTGAACATTTAGAACCTTCCAGATTGAATTTTTCAATCAGGCAATAGTATTTATTAGAAAATGCTAATTTTGACCTGAGGTCAAGTACAGAACTATATAATCTTGTCACTGGAAAACGTATTCATTCTTGCTTTAACATCTGAGCGGAATAAAAAGTTATCATTGTTGTGGAAAGTATTTGATTTGGAAATATTCAAATTATTTCTTCTCTGGAAATACAAAAGTGTTCTGATAACATTTTTGGAAACAGAGACTTGAATTTACACTGAAATTTCAAAAAAGGATTTAATTCTTGGATTGTATTATTGTGATCCAACAAAACACTGTTTGCACATCAACACTATACGAGCCATCACAGGCACATCAACACTTTTATCGTTGGATTATTTTGGATTTTCCGCTACATTTTATTCAGAATTTTAATGATTAGGGCTTTCGTCTGTAATTCTAGGATTATTTAGGATTTTATTCGCATTATCGTAAGTTCCTGTTTTACATTTTCACTTTTATTTTTGGAAAATATATTATTTATTGAATTTTGCAAAGTTTGTTGCTTTTCAAAATATTCTATTACTTATTTTATGATAATTGCGTCGTAATGATATTTACTACAAGTTTGTTTCTCTCTCTCTCTCTCTCTCTCTCTCTCTCTCTCTCTCTCTCTCTCTCTCTCTCTCTCTCTCTCTCTCTCTCTCTCTCTCTCTCTCTTGAACACATTCACACACAGACATGCAAAACACGTTTGACAGGAATTCCAAGTCATTGAATCATCGACGGGAAGCAAAAGGAAAATAATTATTGCTAAAGTTACCAACAGGAAGAAAATATTGGTTTGGCAGGTTCAAATCTGCGCGAATATACCACATTTCGTTTCATCTGATATGATTCTAGAATATACTAAACAAAATATCTTAGATCGGTATGACAGTGGGAAATATTCCTGGCAGTGACTTTGGCAAACATACTTTTTGGATTCTTTCTTAAGTTACATCAAACAGGTCTCCAGAACGAAGGAAAGCAAAACAGAATAAAAACAGTTGACATACTGAAATAACTGCAATTGCTCCAGTGATCACTTACACCCATTTCTCCGCGATTTATATACGTCATTACTGTACTCAGCCGACTATAAGTCATCAGTTTATCATTTTAGAAAGAATACAAAGAATGTATCCATAAAGCTCATTTGTATTCATTGGTCAATATGATAATCAAATGGAGCTCTGGAGAAATTATTGCCATATTTGATACCTTTGTCTGTAGGATTTTATTAACTTTATATTAGTTTCTTTTTAATATTATATGTAATGTCTAGGAAATTTATGTAGATCCATTATGAATATCAAGATATAAACCAAAAACGGAGAGTTATCCTCTCTGCCATCCTCCATCCACCCCCTCCACGAAAATGGTCATTTGTGCTGTAATGTAATATATATATATATATATATATATATATATATATATATATATATATATATATATATATATATATATATATATATATATATATATATATAGATAGATAGATAGATAGATAGATAGATAAGCAGTTTGTGTTTCTAAAATAACTAACCTGTTTGTTGTACTGTTTAGTTGCATATCTGTCCTAATAGAAGTTATCATTTTATTGTTCAAATTATTAAATATTATAGATTTCACACACACACACACACACACACACACACACACACACCACGGTTGAGAAAGACTCAAACTCACTGACAGGAAGCAAAAGGAAATTAAATATTACTTGAATGGTCAACACGAAGAAAATTTAGGTTTGGCAAATCTACCCGATATATCATGTTTTGTTACATCTGATATGATTCAAGGATGTACTGAACAACTTATCTTAGATCGGTATGCCAAAGTTACTGAAATACAAATAATTGTTCCTGTCAGCATACCGATCTAAGACATATTGTCTTGTATATTCTCAAATCGTAGGAGATATTCAGCCTAAAATCTGCGTATGTATTTTAACACACGATATCAGGAAGAGTTTACATTCCTTCGTAATTGTTTTATCCTTTAGAAAACTCCAAAATTGATCCAGTGTCAGATATGTCAGAATTATCTTGAATATGTTGCACAAGTGTAACAAAAGATTATTAGGAGATTATAGGATATTATAGGAGATTATTTGTGGCGATTTTTAGGATCGAGTTTTCTGTAAAACAAACAAGTTGACTTCCGATTTGGTAACATAGAAACTTATCTTTTTCTGAAAAAAAAATTTGTTCAGTACAGTTATGCACAAACTACATAAGGTAGAGCAATTAAACTTAGTGGGCTGTTGTTATGCATTTCTATAAGGCACATTGTGATTTTGCAGGCTATAACACTTTTAGGTATTTTAAATTTATTTTAAAACCTTTGGGACAAAGATTTATGTGGATTGAGGGTACACATAGTCTGCTATTTTTGTAATTTTTAATTCTAGATATAGAGAATCTCAAATGGATAATGATTTAATATTGAATTTATGAAACGAGTTGAAAAATGTTCAGGTTTTGCGAGCCTTGGCGAGCAAAAGCGGACATCATTCAACGAGTTTCATAAATGTAATATTAAATCATTACCCATTTGAGATTCTTTTATCACATACTTTTTATTTCAGTGGAAATTATTTAGATAGAAAGAAGAACGAATAATTCGTTCATTCTGACAGACGGTGCATCTTTCATTTGTTGTGCATAAAATATAGTCCCAAACAAGGTTGAACTGGTAAAAGTAGATTGTACTTTTTACGAACTCTAAATCAAAGAAAAAGCTTCCATCCGAATAAACAGAACATTTTATAACGACAAAATCATTTTTCAAAACAGAATAATCAATGCGATGTGATGCTGCCACATTGTTTGATACGGTACACAGTAGGCCTAGAGTACATGTTTACCCTAAAATGTCGCTTTCAGAACTAAACGTTACATTGTTGCGATTTTCATGTGAAATAGGATTACTGGATGCAAAAATTCCCACATTTACTGCAATGCATTTGTGACCGGATATTTTGCAGTATTTGATTTGGAACAATAGACTGTACAGAAAAGGTAAACAAATTTCATTTTGAGTCGGATTTGCATCCCATATATACTGCGTAAAGATGCTGTTGTTGGATAAAGTTCTGTCAGTTAGGAGACCCATTTATGTCCAGATTCTTCTGTGAATGGAGGTGAGTTTATTTACTTCTGTAAGTTAACATTTAAACCACGCTTGTATATACGGTGGATTCTATATCTATGTTACAGATATACCGTCCCCGTCCCTGCCACCCGCTATCAAATAAGCAATACCCTTAGTTTTACTTCTTATTGTTTTTCTTGTCTTGTAGTTTTACGCCATTTTTCTTATGATGATATTGTTATACATGCCATAGCAAACCCCTGTGGGGGTAACATATCCATATTCAAACAGCCGAGATAATATTTCCTCAATTTCCTTTCCCGAGTCGAGTTAAAAAAATGGCCGCCAAAAATGTTCATTCAAAACAAAACACTCCAGAAGGCGGGGTTAAAAAAGTTTTCCCACGATCCAGGCCAATCAGTAAAGAGGATCGTGCACAATAATTTCATGGGCTTATTTGGACCAATCAAAATCACATAAAGTGATTTTGTAACGTGTGGTAATATCAAAAATATGAAACTGCACATACTATAAGAAAACTATTCCTACTATGTGATAATTGGATATATGTGACAGCAGAGTGGCAAATGTGCTTAACACACACAAATCAGATTTCATTTTGCACTAAATCTAATTGTCTTTACACGTTTTCAGGAGGATGTAGGAATGTTATTTAATGACGTTAAACTACAATGTTAAGTAACATTCCAGCAGTTCACTAAATCATGCTGCCACAAAGTACAAACGCCATAACTATAAAACAAACATTGCTGCAACGTTGTATTGTTAACTGGAAAAAGAAATGTACCTTGCGCGAGATATATATATATATATATATATATATATATATATATATATATATATATATATATATATATATATATATATATATATAGACTCGAATTGTTGAACTTTCTTCACTTTCTTCAATAAATATTTCTACGAAAACTGATGGAATTCAAAAGGTTTGTATTATACTGTGCCGGTAGCATACTGAGTAGGTATATAGATCTAGTCTATAGGCGGTAAATCTGTGTTATACTTTTATACTGACTAGGCCTATAAATGTAGTATACAGACGACAAATTCACAATATAATGTGCAAGTAGCCTCTGAGCCGGCCGATAGATCTAGTCTAGAGACGGTAATTTGAAATTACGTATTAAAATAATTCATTAAATTGGAAATAATGAACACTGATGCAAACAAATATTGCATTTTTACTGGGTTCAATGCTAATTTCATAACTTTAATTTATGGTTGTGATCAGGACCGGATTAACCCATGGGCTAGCAAGGTTAATGCCGGTAAAGTCGTAAGGGACGGGCAATACAGGCGACTGCCTGGGGTGTGGCTAGGGTGCTATTTCACGTAGTTTCCCGTATTTTTCTAGTTGGAGGTTGGGACGCTAAAGTCGACGCTCGCCCTAGGCGCCGTTTCCTCCAACGTAAACTTGCGACGACCCTGGCTATTTCCTTAGGCCCTCATAATTTGTAGAATTTCCATTCCATATTGAAATATTGCTAAGGTAGGCCCTTCCCTATTATTAGCCTCAGCCCCTGAGTGTGATTAATATTAGTGTTCATTTTCTGATCCTGTTTGCCTCAATACCATTGTTATACGTCATGACTGTTGGCACTTCAGCATATTCAAAGCTACTGGCACTTCAGCATATGTAAGACCTGGGATTCATTCGAAATACTCTATTCTTTTGAACTTGCAATAGAACTTTTAGTTTACTGTATAACTAAAGAATTAAATTGTTTAAATTTTAAAAACTTTTGCTTTTTTTCCTCTCTCTGTTTCTTAGTTTAAGACCATGGAGTCATAACCACACACACACACACACACACACACACACACACACACACACACACACACATATATATATATATATATATATATATATATATATATATATATATATATATATATATAGATAGATAGATAGATAGATAGATATATATAGATATATATATAACAATTTGAGGTTTTGATGGAACAGACTCCTATTTATGAACAATATTAACTGCTCATTTCACTATACCTTGTGTACTTATACTGCAGGATACAAACAGTGGATATGGCATAGCCATAATAAATACTTTTGCAGACACTTTAATGTAATGTTGGGGCCAAAAGCGGCTATTATCCAACACGTCTTTTGCAGTCGGTGATTACAGCTTTGTCATGCTGTTCATTAATTTTAGGATATGAGCGTCATCCACTGTAGGATTAATTATATTATGCGTCCTGTTCCGAATCATATAGTAACTGTTTTGAGGTTCGAATTACACAATGACTAATCCTTCCAATAAATACGAAAATTTAGACAATATCTTTCACTTTTCTTTAAAACGACTTGATTTGAAACAGTGCTTATAAGGGATTATTATTGTAAGTTGTTGTATCTGGCCTTCATTACTCTACATTTGTTCATTATATCCTGTGCAGTAGTTCAAAGTTCAAAATACTCCAAGACCATCTTACTTATGTTGGTACTTTACTGGACACATCATGTACAAAAATAAATATAGGCTATGTGGCATTTTGTGGAAATAATTGCATTTGAAAGAAATTACTAGAAGGTTTTAGGGCAAGTGACCGTCTGAGCTTCCTAGACTAGTTGACGCTTTGGAATAGAGCCGCAGTGAAACCCTTCTCAGTATATGTCATTACGACTTTGATTCTGCTCTAAATGTAAATATGTGTTATTATAAATATACCTATATCATCAAATGGTGTCTTTTACCGTAGGGTGAACCTCATTTGGATAGATCTGCAAGAAATGCATGCCTACAAGGCTACAGAATTAGACATGTTAGGTTGGTCTTGAAAAAGCTGATATTGAATATTTCAATTGGACTACATTTTAACCACAGACGTGAGAGGACCCCTTCGATGGAAAGCATATTTATAGATCAAGTAATGAAGGAACTCCATTGAAAAATGTTTTACATTGTAATAGATATCGGTACCTCAAGATACATTGTAATGATATCAAAGAAATACACTTGTACAAATGCATGGTATTTTCATGCATAAAGCGAGTACTTAACACGCTAGACGTTGGCAGTAAGTACATAAAATTAAACGCAGAGGATGTGTATAATTTTGAGTATTAATATATAGTAACAATGCACATAAAGCTGCCTGATTGCATCTTCTTCATCTATAAAATGTGATGATTGTCATTAAACAATCTTGTATATCTTTAGCATTTATAAACATTTGGTTCTCACGCAAACCTTTATCACTGTTATAATTTATATTTAAACAGGTTGCAAAAGTAGTACTGATACTTAATAAAAACATAGGTCTCGACAGAAAGACACAATTTGATTAGTAAACGCATCAGTGTTTCCTGTGTAATATTGTTCTGATGTTCAGTAACAAGTTTTCTGGTTGTGTATGAAACATTTCGAAAGTGAATGAGTGCTCTTCTTACAAACGTGATGCGCGGTTTACCTTCTGCGATTGTTAGCAGAGGCATTAAGATATTGTTTGGGTATGTTGGATTTTTCCTCTATCTACTTTCACATTTTTTAATATTTGCGCATATATTCATTTGATTTAATTCTTTCATAAATACTTTTCTGAGAAACTATGATCTTGTGAAATTGTCTCATTTATCGCATGAAATAGTGCCTCGCAAATAAAGTGTGAGGATTAATGCCAAGAGGGATTTAGACTGTGGCTTGTTTTTCTTGGAGTTTCAAATATTTACTATCGTTATAGTCCCTTTGAAGATTTTTTAAGTTACAAATTTGAGACATTCAGACATATAACCTCTCTGTAATATGTTGTAAGAATTTGTAATGTACTGAACGTTTTCAGCTTCAAACCATTTCAATTATTTTCTTCGCGTTGCCTTGTTGAATATTTAGCCAGATAAGTTATTACTGCATTCACAATTGATTCATTCCACGTGTTACTCACCTAGAAATGCAGTTAGTAAATTATCATCTTCCGCCCGTTGATTTCTTTTCATCGAAATAAACAAAATCGTGTTGTATGGTAAATGGAAGAATACAAAATAAAAACTGAAAACGAAAGGTACAGTCATATTATTATTCAAACGTTGATTTGCAGACAAAGTATGCTTGAATATCTGTCTGCAAATACGCCCGGTTGATAGTAAATCTTTTTGAATTGGCAAAAGGAAAGAAACAAATGGAAAACTTACCGCCATGTTCCGCAAAATTCTTCTGGATGTCAAATGATGATTTCAAACAGAAATCGTCACAAGTATTTACGTTGAATATGGTATCTTCTCCGATGAAGTCTCTTCATATAACAATTAAATCAATACTCTTAAGGACGGGCGAAATTGTTCTCCGTTTTGTATACCTTTTAAGAAACAAACTGTGCCTGTTAACTTTAATTTTAGACAGATTTGTTGCTTTGACTTATATCTTAAATCTTTTGTGTTTATATGATCAGATAACACAGGCAAACACCACTGACCGGCTAAACAGGAAGGTTTCATTCAATGGGTGTACAATATCAAAATACATAAAAATGCAATCAGGACTTGTTCACTTGTAGTACCAGACACCTGTGGATTAAAACAATCGGAGGCAATAGATATTGTGTACACTATAGCCTATTGTACGTTTTGCGCAAAAGAAAGCTCGCTTTGCCTGATGTATTTAGTCATATGATCAAACCCAAGATATTACTTATGCAAAGAATCAATCGTGTTGCTAAAGGCGAAACTTTAAATAGGTCGCAAACTTCTGAGCTGTATACGATAATAAGTTCTGTCCATAATATAATATAAGCAGGTCTTGCAAAGCTAATATTGCACATTTCACTTATACCATGAATACGCTCTGAACAAAAAATAAGATATATACAGTTTCACTCCTTTTAGGACGAAACTAACTTTAAATGACACTTTTCACTCCTCAAGAAAATCCATGACCCAGATTGTTCCATGGAATGAACAAAATAAGAAAATTTAGCATTTGTCCAGACTTTTCGTCTAACGTCTACGTTTATCTTAAATGGTATGTTATTAACATTATTACAATAATTTCCCTAACGTTCTTGACTGGTATATTAACATGTAACTACATACAACATTTTAAAGCATTGCTCTCCAGATTTAGAACTTAAACTTTCTAACGTTCTACTAAATCTTAAGCGCTAGAGCTTCAATATGTTTTAAGAAAGTTTAATTAAAACCATAAGCCTCTTGTCACAAAATGTTTACTGAAGACCTCAGGCCACTGGATATCAGAATTTTAATCAAACCTTAGGTCATCACAATTTTTCTCCAAACCCTAGGTCATTTGTCATCAAACATTACTTCAAAACTTAGTCCCTCAGAATATTAAAGACAATCCTTTGCTACTGGTCATCAGAATAGTATTCAAAACCTAGGACACTTGTCATCAGCTTTTAATGAAGATAATCTCCATTAGTCATTAATTTTAAAACATCCCCCATCATAATCTTTTACTCAAAAGTATGCACTGGTGATCAGAATTGTATACATAAAAGCCACTTCATGATTTGTAATTTCAAAGTTTACTCCATAATTTCAAAAATATTCTTAGCAGAAAGTTTTAATTTATTAAATTATTCAAATAAAAAGTGTTAGATAAAAAGCCAGTTAGTCGCGAAGTCGATGCTTTTGTTGCACATCCGGAAAGAAATGACGCGATAACGAGGAGAGAGGTGATTAAATTCCAATTTTTATTTGTTTTCAGATTCACTGTGCAGTGGATACAAACAAGACACTTTTAAATCAAGTTTTGTAGAAGGCTAACCAATAAAATATCATATTGTTTGAATTCGGAATGAAGTCTATGCAAAATTTTACTTTTCCATCTTGGAAATAGTTACAGAAAAAGCTGTGACATTTGATCTATTGAAATCATCCAACCTCAGAAAAACATTGCAATAACTAGAACTGCCTCCAGATGGAGCTTCATAACCTCCTAATTGTTTTTAATTCTGGGAAATATAACCAACAGTAATGTCGCAAGACCTATAAATACGCATAAATGCTTAGATTATAGAATGATGTGATATGCTATTATATATTGATGTACGATACTAGCGCAATACCATTTATGGGTCTGTTTACCATAGGGTTGCATTGTAGCAAATAGGTCCGATTCATAGGTTTGTTTAGATGAAATAGTATGCGACTGGTGATATTATACAGAAAAACACAAATTTAGGGCCAGCTAATTTACCACAAGCAGACATGCAAACTTGCTATTTCACCAAAGCTCTATCTAAAATTTAATATATGATTTGGATGCGAGAACGTGCCTAGTAGTAGCAAATGTCAATACTAGTACTTAAAAAAAATACGCACTGCAAAAGTCTCATATTCATATATATATATATAAACATGTGCACCCAGATACACATTGTACGTGATCTGATACCGTAACTCATTCCAGTTATTCCATGCCCGGTCAGACCATTACTATCTTGAGGCAATCCATTCTTCTGTTTATTCTTCGTCCACAACTGAATTCATTTCATCAAAGCTTTCATGAGATACTGTGGTCTGTATATTTTCATTGATTCATCACTGTTAAATACCTTTTCATTGATTCATCACTGTTAAATGTTAGATTGTAGTTTTAAAAAATGTTCAGTGGTTTGTATGTGAACAAAATTAAGTTTCTGTGTAGCATATTTTCATTTCGATACAATAGTTTGCAATGGTAACTTACTTACGGTGAGCTACCAATTTAATGCGATAATGCGAGTTTTTTGTTTAAAATCAGGAATTCATTATTTGAAATCAGGCTGTTAAGGTGGAATTGGCTTATGTTGTGCCAGTGTACCGATCGCTTATTTTATTGCTTTTCCGCACTCACGTGCAGTTCTCTGTTTCATTTGATCTCTATTTTCAATTACCGCTTTTTTATCAGCTATTATTCTTCTTTGTTTCGCGCAGTGTGTTATTCTCTTTTAAATTATATTTTATGTCTCCCATCTCCTCCATCGCATGTTCATAGTGACGTACACGCAACATTTTGTACATCTAATTGTCCAGTTTTTTAAGCAGCTAAAATACAATTCATTTACGATGTGCGTGTGAATATATATATATATATATATATATATATATATATATATATATATATATATATATATATATATATATATATATATATATATATATATATATATATATATATATCAAAAAAGAGACAAAACAAATCATTTGAAAATTTGGGTACCTAAATACCCGGACAATACAAAACGAAGAGGACCTTTCAAAACACAAAAAAATGGAAAGCAGGTAATAGGTAATGTTCTTATACTTGAGTACGATTCATATCCTATCGGCGAAAACTAAAATCATAAATAAATAATATATTAAATTATCGTATTGTATTTTCCATATTGTGGGTTCCATATCTTCGTAAAAAAATAATTAGATGTAAATCGATCTTCAGACTTGGTAGATCCGCAAACCATGAAAAGTGTAAAGGTGTTTTGTTCAAAGTGTCAACCCAGAAATGAAAGTTAAAATATAGAGCCAAAAGGACGTTGATTCATGTTGTGTTCACGGTTATAGTATACACAGATTCTGTCAAATATCTTGCTGTTTTACACAAGATTCCTGCAGAACAAGGAACACATACTGAAGATCTTAATGACATATTACTACCAAATAAACCATTTACCCTTAAAATCAGATGCCTTGATAATAGAGGTGTATCTTTGAACATTATGCGTTGGAAGAGGCAATTGTAAAAACAAGTAATTCTTTAACAGGGATCATTTCACTTCAAGGTCAGGCATAAGATCAAATTCTACAACAAATATGTAAATTGCGCTTACAAGAAGTAGTAAAGGAAGACGAGGATCCTAAACCAAAAGAGGATCCTAGACCAGAAACCCCCATTCCCCCTCCCTAATTTTAATATTCCTAAACCAAAAAAGGATCCTAGACCAGAAACCCCTCTCCCCAATTTGGAGAGGTTGATCCAATGAGATTTATTGACAACATAGTTGATAATGATATTTCTAAACATCTACTACTGTTGTAACCATATTGTATGATAATCTTTTTCATACCTGCTGACTTTCATTGGTAGGATATCCGTTAACGTACTGTTAATAATACGAAACTCGCGTATTAAATCGTCCATATCATATTTTACGCCTGGCAAATAAGATCGTATCTGATCAAATAATTTTTTGTAAGTGATACTTGCTATCTTACAAGCATTTTTTTTTAGTTGCAAGTCTGGGCACAATTTTTTACACGCTGTTGAAAGAGAAACACCAACAGCAGATATTATTAATAAAAACGGGTTTAATGACGCTCCACTTGAAATTATACCAGAGCTGGTTATCAGCAGTGGCAAATACGATATCATTCGAAGTATTCTACTGTAATACTTATAACATTGTTTTACACACCAAAGGTTTTTATGATAATATCTGTAATATTGCATTAGAGCGTCAACATCTTGTTTTGGAATTTCTTCTGAAATATGATTGAAATCGATGATTTTTTTTTTCATTATACAATATTTACTTACAGTTTTATATGATATTAAAAACTCTAGCACCAACAATCGAATCAAGAAACTCACGGAACTTATTATTGTTAGGATGAGCTATAAAATCTCTGTACTTGTCATAAACAGCTGACGAAGTATCATTATATCTTTTATCTGTTAGTACATCATTTTTCTTCAACCAAGTAAATGAATAAAAATTATCTCCTACTTCACGTTCGTACAAATTTGTTTCATTCACCAAATTACAGTAATCGTTTTCTGTTTCATCAATATACCCTAATAGCAAGCTTATTTGATTTAACGTGAAATTTTTTAGAACAAGATGTTGTCTGACAATTGCATATGCTACCACGAAATTTGCTAGCATCAATTTTCGGAGCATGTATGTATTAAGTTGGATAAGACTAACAGCATCAGCTACTTTAACCAATAAATTTGCATATGATAGTCTTGTGAACATTTTCTCAGCTTCATTGTAATAATTTCGTAATGACAATTGTCTAGAGCGTTGGGGTAATGGAAGTGGAATGTCGTCATCATAACTTATGTCGTAATAAGAATCAATTTATTTAATACTGTGTTTGTGGGACTTCTTCAAAAAACTTCTTTTGCTCATCGTCGCTGAGGTAACTAATTTCATTGTCAAAATCATTGAGTATCGCTATAGATTTATTAACAATAATAGAATCAAATTCTGGTTTTTTACGTATCATTGGTAGAATTGTGTTCGAGTACGCTTTAACAATTATCTCAGCATCTGGTGTTATGGTAACAATTTTAACTAGGGTTTTCTTGTCGTGGTAGTACATACCGAGATATTTAAAAATACCTCGTTTTAAAAATCTGTTATATAACTTTCTGTTTCTTTTTACTCCCATTATCTTAGATTCCGCTAGCTTGTCAAGACGATTATGATTTTCGTTTATTCGTCTTTCTTCCCCCGCTTTTCCACCATGTGCTCGTGCTTTTATTAAATCCGATTTTATTATCAAATCTAGATTTTTAAACTCAAGCTCGATCAATATTTTTTAAACACAATTTCAACTCGTTTTTGTTCTTCTAGACAATCATCAGGATGACAGTAACTTCTTATAATAACAAAGTTTTCTATTGCTTTCAACAGTTCTGGTCCTCTCATATACATAACAAGAATAAAAAAAAATTTCTTCATCTGACAACGGAGAATTTATCATTGTAATTGTTAATTTTTTCTTGGCATTTACTGTACGTGCTGATAGTGATTGGTCCCCAACATCTATTTTAGGGTAAAAATATTATCATAAAATTCTCTCGCAACGGTTATAATTGGTGGTTCTGACATTATTTTATAGCACTAGATTAAATTTGATAATCGAGTGTATATATTTGAAATGATGTCAGTCCTGGAAACGGACGTTCAAGTGAAAAAATGAACTCGAAAATACAAGTACTTGTTGA
>JAECUM010012425.1:0-52805 GCA_016617855.1 Megalonaias nervosa | reverse complement strand
ATATATATATATGTGTGTGTGTGTGTGTGTGTGTGTGTGTGTGTGTGTGTGTGTAAATTATGGAGACTAGCAAATGATCAAAACCAGCTCATTGTGAATATTAGTAAATTATGACGGCTAGTTGATTATTAAGATCAATAAAATATGACGACCAGAAGTTTATGTAGACCAGTAGATTATAAAGTCCAGTAGATTATAAAGACCACTATATTATAAAGACTAGTAGATTATTAAGAACAGTATATTATGTAGACTAGTATATTATGTAGACCAGTATATTATGTAGACTAGTATATTATGTAGACCAGTATATTATGTAGACTAGTATATTATGTAGACTAGTATATTATGTAGACCAGTATATTATAAAGTCCAGTAGATTACAAAGACCAGTATATTATGTAGACTAGTATATTATCCAGACTAGTATATTATGTAGACCAGTAGATTACAAAGACCAGTATATTATGTAGACTAGTATATTATGTAGATTAATATATTATGTAGACCAGTATATTATAAAGATCAGTATATTATGTAGAGTAGAATATTATGTAGACTAGTATATTATGTAGACCAGTATATTATGTAGACTAGTATATTATAAAGACTAGTATATTATGTAGACCAGTAGATTATAAAGACCAGTATATTATGTAGACTAGTATATTATGTAGACCAGTATATTATAAAGACCAGTATATTATGTAGACTAGTATATTATGTAGACCAGTATATTATGTAGACTAGTATATTATGTAGGCTAGTATATTATGTAGACCAGTATATTATGTAGACTAGTATATTATGTAGACCAGTATATTATGTAGACCAGTATATTATAAAGACCAGTATATTATGTAGATTAGTATATTATGTAGACTAGTATATTATGTAGACCAGTATATTCTAAAGTCCAGTATATTATGTAGACTAGTATATTATGTAGACCAGTATATTATAAAGACTAGTATATTATGTAGACCAGTATATTATAAAGTCCAGTATATTATGTAGGCTAGTATATTATAAAGACTAGTATATTATGTAGACCAGTAGATTATAAAGACCAGTATATTATGTAGACCAGTATATTATGTAGACCAGTATATTATAAAGTCCAGTATATTATGTAGACTAGTTGTAGACTAGTATATTATGTAGACCAGTAGATTATAAAGACCTGTATATTATGTAGACTAGTATATTATGTAGACTAGTATATTATGTAGACCAGTATATTATAAAGATCAGTATATTATGTAGACTAGTATATTATGTAGACCAGTATATTGTGTAGACCAGTATATTATAAAGACCAGTATATTATGTAGACTAGTATAGTATGTAGACTAGTATATTATAAGACTAGTATATTATGTAGACCAGTATATTATAAAGATCAGTATATTATGTAGACTAGTATATTATGTAGACCAGTATATTGTGTAGACCAGTATATTATAAAGACCAGTATATTATGTAGACTAGTATAGTATGTAGACTAGTATATTATAAGACTAGTATATTATGTAGACCAGTATATTATAAAGATCAGTATATTATGTAGACTAGTATATTATGTAGACCAGTATATTGTGTAGACCAGTATATTATAAAGACCAGTATATTATGTAGACTAGTAGATTATGTAGACTAGTATATTATGTAGACCAGTATATTATAAAGACCAGTATATTATGTAGACTAGTATATTATGTAGACTAGTATATTATGTAGAATAGTATATTATGTAGACTAGTATATTATAAAGACTAGTATATTATGTAGACCAGTAGATTATAAAGACCAGTATATTATGTAGACTAGTATATTATGTAGACCAGTATATTATAAAGACCAGTATATTATGTAGACTAGTATATTATGTAGACTAGTACATTATGTAGACCAGTATATTCTAAAGTCCAGTATATTATGCAGAATAGTATATTATGTAGACTAGTATATTATAAAGACTAGTATATTATGTAGACCAGTATATTATAAAGTCCAGTATATTATGTAGGCTAGTATATTATAAAGACTAGTATATTATGTAGACCAGTATATTATAAAGACCAATATGTTATGTAGACTAGTATATTATGTAGACTAGTATATTATGTAGACCAGTAGATTATAAAGTCCAGTATATTATGTAGACTAGTATATTATGTAGACTAGTATATTATGTAGACCAGTAGATTATAAAGACCAGTATATTATGTAGACTAGTATATTATGTAGACCAGTAGATTATAAAGACCAGTATATTATGTAGACTAGTATATTACGTAGACTAGTGTATTATGTAGACTAGTATATTATGTAGACCAGTAGATTATAAAGACTAGTATATTATGTAGACTAGTATATTATGTAGACCAGTATATTATAAAGACCAGTATATTATGTAGATTAGTATATTATGTAGACTAGTATATTATGTAGACTAGTATATTATGTAGACCAGTATATTATAAAGACCAGTATATTATGTTGACTAGTATATTATGTAGACTAGTATATTATGTAGACCAGTATATTATAAAGACCAGTATATTATGTAGACTGGTATATTATGTAGACTAGTATATTATAAAGACTAGTATATTATGTAGACTAGTATATTATGTAGACTAGTATATTATGTAGACCAGTATGTTATAAAGACCAGTATATTATGTAGACTAGTATATTATATAGACCAGTATATTATGTAGACCAGTATATTATAAAGTCCAGTAGATTATAAAGACCAGTATATTATGTAGACTAGTATATTATGTAGACCAGTAGATTATAAAGACCAGTATATTATGTAGACTAGTATATTATGTAGACTAGTATATTATGTAGACCAGTATATTATAAAGACCAGTATATTATGTAGACTAGTATATTATGTAGACCAGTATATTATGTAGACCAGTATATTATGTAGACCAGTAGATTATGTAGACCAGTATATTATAAAGACCAGTATATTATAAAGACCAGTATATTATGTAGACTGGTATATTATGTAGACTAGTATATTATGTAGACTAGTATAATATGTTGACCAGTATATTATAAAGACCAGTGTATTATGTAGACTAGTATATTATGTAGACTAGTATAATATGTTGACCAGTATATTATAAAGTCCAGTAGATTATAAAGACCAGTATAGTATGTAGACTAGTATATTATGTAGACCAGTAGATTATAAAGACTAGTATATTATGTAGACTAGTATATTATGTAGACCAGTATATTATAAAGACCAGTATATTATGTAGACTAGTATATTATATAGACTAGTATATTATGTAGACTAGTATATTATGTAGACTAGTATATTATGTAGACTAGTATATTATGTAGACTAGTATAATATGTTGACCAGTATATTATAAAGACCAGTGTATTATGTAGACTAGTATATTATGTAGACTAGTATAATATGTTGACCAGTATATTATAAAGTCCAGTAGATTATAAAGACCAGTATAGTATGTAGACTAGTATATTATGTAGACTAGTATATTATAAAGACTAGTATATTATGTAGACCAGTATATTATAAAGACCAGTATATTGTGTAGACTAGCATATTATGTAGACTAGTATATTATGTAGACCAGTATATTATAAAGACCAGTATATTATGTCGACTAGTATATTATGTAGACTAGTATATTATGTAGACCAGTAGATTATAAAGTCCAGTAGATTATAAAGACCAGTATATTGTGTAGACTAGTATATTATGTAGACCAGTAGATTATAAAGACCAGTATATTATGTAGACTAGTATATTATGTAGACTAGTATATTATGTAGAGCAGTATATTATAAAGTCCAGTAGATTATAAAAACCAGTATATTATGTAGACTAGTATATTATGTAGACTAGTATATTATGTAGACCAGTATATTATGTAGACTAGTATATTATGTAGACTAGTATATTATGTAGACCAGTATATTATAAAGACCAGTATATTATGTAGACTAGTATATTATGTAGACTAGTATATTATGCAGACCAGTATATTATAAAGACCAGTATATTATGTAGACCAGTATATTATGTAGACTAGTATATTATGTAGACCAGTATATTATGTAGACTAGTATATTATAAAGACTAGTATATTATGTAGACCAGTATATTATAAAGACCAGTATATTATGTAGACTAGTATATTATGTAGACTAGTATATTATATAGACTAGTATAATATGTTGACCAGTATATTATAAAGTCCAGTAGATTATAAAGACCAGTATATTATGTAGACTAGTATATTATGTAGACTAGTATATTATGCAGACCAGTATATTATAAAGTCCAGTAGATTATAAAGACCAGTATATTATGTAGACTAGTAGATTATGTAGACTAGTATATTATGTAGACCAGTATATTATAAAGTCCAGTAGATTATAAAGACCAGTATATTATGTAGACCAGTACATTCTGTAGACCAGTATATTATAAAGACCAGTAGATTATGTATACCAGTATATTATGTAGACCAGTATATTATGTAGACTAGTATATTATGTAGACTAGTATATTATGTAGACCAGTATAGACCAGTATATTATGTTGAGCAGTATATTATGTAGACCAGTATAGACCAGTATATTATGTACAGCAGTATATTATGTAGAGCAGTATATTATGTAGACCAGTATATTATGTAGACCAACATATTATAAAGACCAGTAGATTATGTAGACCAGTATATTATGTAGACCAGTATATTATAAAGACCAGTAGATTATGTAGACCAGTATATTATGTAGACCAGTAGATTATGTAGACCAGTAGATTATGTAGACCAGTAGATTATGTAGACCAGTATATTATGTAGACCAGTATATTATAAAGACCAATAGATTATGTTGACCAGTAACTTATGTAGACCAGTATATTATGTTGACCAGTATATTATAAAGACCAGTAGATTATGTAGACCAGTATATTATAAAGACCAGTATATTATGTAGACCAGTATATTATGTAAACCAGTATACTATGTAGACTAGTATATTATGTAGACCAGTATAGACCAGTATATTATGTAGACCAGTAGATTATAAAGTCCAGTATATTATGTAGACCAGTAGATTATGTAGACCAGTAGATTATAAAGACCAGTGTATTATGTAGACCAGTAGATTATGTAGGCCAGTAGATTATAAAGACCAGTATATTATGTAGACCAGTAGATTATAAAGACCAGTATATTATAAAGTTCAGTATATTATGTAGACCAGTATATTATAAAGACCAGTATATTATAAAGTTCAGTATATTATGTAGACCAGTAGATTATAAAGTCCAATAGATTATAAAGACCAGTAGGCCAGTAGATTATGTAGACCAGTATATTATAAAGTCCAGTATATTATGTAGACTAGTATATTATGTAGACCAGTATATTATAAAGTCCAGTATATTATGTAGACTAGTATATTATGTAGACCAGTATATTATAAAGACCAGTAGATTATGTAGACTAGTATATTATGTAGACCAGTATATTATGTAGACTAGTATATTATGTAGACCAGTAGATTATGTAGACTAGTATATTATGTAGACCAATATATTATGTAGACTAGTATATTATGTAGACCAGTATATTATGTAGACCAATATATTATGTAGACTGGTATATTATGTAGACCAGTATATTATGTAGACTAGTATATTATGTAGACCAGTATATTATGTGGACTAGTATATTATGTAGACTAGTATATTATAAAGTCCAGTAGATTATAAAGACCAGTATATTATGTAGACCAGTATATCATGTAGACTAGTATATTATGTAGACCAGTATATTATAAAGTCCAGTATATTATGTAGACCAGTATATTATAAAGTCCAGTATATTATGTAGACTAGTATATTATGTAGACCAGTATATTCTGTAGACCAGTATATTATAAAGTCCAGTATATTATGTAGACTAGTATATTATGTAGACTAGTATATTATGTAGACCAGTATTTTATAAAGTCCAGTAGATTATAAAGGCCAGTATATTATGTAGACTAGTATATTATGTAGACTAGTATATTATGTAGACCAGTATATTATAAAGACCAGTATATTATAAAGTTCAGTAGATTATGTAGACCAGTAGATTATAAAGTCCAGTAGATTATGTAGACCAGTAGATTATGTATACCGGTAGATTTTAAAGATCAGTATATTATAAAGACCAGTATATTATGTAGACTAGTATATTATGCAGACCAGTATATTATAAAGACCAGTATATTATAAAGTTCAGTAGATTATGTAGACCAGTAGATTATAAAGACCAGTAGACCATGAAGTCCAGTAGACTATAAAGACCAGAAGATTATGTAGACCAGTATATTATGTAAACCAGTAGATTATAAAGTCCAGTAGATTATAAAGTCCAGTAGATTATAAAGACCAGATGATTATGTAGACCAGTATATTATGTAAACCAGTTGATTATAAAGTCCAGCAGATTATGTAGACCAGTAGATTATAAAGACCAGTAGATTATAAAGACCAGAAGATTATGTAGACCAGTGGATTATGTAAACCAGTAGATTATAAAGTCCAGTAGATTATGTAGACCAGTAGATTATAAAGTCCAGTAGATTATAAAGACCAGTAGATTATGTAAACCAGTAGATTATAAAGACCAGTAGATTATATAGACCAGTAAAGAATCAAAGTGAATATCAAGTGAATAATTTCAAACCCAAACAAAAGATGCATTATGGCTGCTAGAAAAGATGGCGATGACGTCACATGATTACATCTGGATCTGGTCAGAGAAGAAGCACTTATCCATTACAATATACACAATGGTGCATCATTCTTGTACAATATGAGCATCAATATACACAGTGGTGCATCAATATTGTCCAATACGAGCGTGCCCATAATAAAAATGCAAACTATCGAAGAACGTTCAGTTTTAAATTTGCCGAAGATTGTACGAAAATTGCCAATGAAATTGTGTGGCCACATACCAGTTCAACTCGAAGATTTCTTGCCCGATACCAGTTCCATTTTAGGAATGAAATGAATCTAATCGAAATCCTTCCTCAGCCCATAACCTGCGAAACCAGCCAAATATATTTCAAATCGCTAGATAGCTTACAAACAAAACTGACTAATACAACCCTTTCTAAATCACCAGCCAAACTGGTAAGCTAAAAAGAAAGACAATATATTTATATTTATATTTTTTCTATGTTATTAATCTTCGTAAAGCAATATGTGTACACTCCATACTGACCAAGTACCGATAGTCAGGGACCGACTATTTAACGTTCAGACGAAGATATTGTTTTCGTCCTTTATCTCAAGAAAAAGAATCCAAAAAAAAAAAAAGAAAAAAAAAAGAAGGATTTAGATTATTTACAGCCAGAGTACAGCTGCTTGAGGGTCACACCCACCAAACATAGAGCAGAGTGCTCGGAAAAGTAAATAGTCGGTCTCTTATATTACTCATATTTTACTACAAACAACATCATTGTGATAACGATGGTTATGACGATGATAATAAAGATGATCATATTAAGTTAAAATGAATTATCTTTTTGAAAATTATTGTGACACGGGAAAGAATGACTATTGTCTCTTTCATTCAGAACATTGTTGTATTAAATATAAATATTTAAAACATTTAATACCAATGGGTGATAAGACATGACATCGATGCTGAAAAATGATTGTTGTTGTTGTTGTTGTTGTTGTTGTGGGGCTTAACGCCATTTTTCAGCACACGATAGGCTATACATGGCGGCCAGTATTAATGGTGGAGGAAGAAACCGGGAAATCCCCGGAAAGAACCACCGACCCACGAGAAGCTACTGGCAAGCTTTCTCACATATCCACATTCGCCGATTCCTAGACTCGAACCCACGAAGACAGAGGTGAGATGGCAGTGATCCGTAACGGAGAGCGCTTTAGACCACTCGGCCTCTCGGGGCCCCGCTGAAAAATGAGAAAATACAGAGAAAGTGATGAATAAAATAATTACAGTCTACAAATAAATTCAAACTATTAATTAAATTAAACTACAAAAATCTGTTACTATAGTTACACGGGTATATACTTATTTTGATCTGAATGGCCGTTCCGGTGGCATAGGTAGTTAAAACATCCATCTCGGACACGGCGGGGGGGGGGATGCTTGTGGGTTCGAACCCTGACAGTCATACTAAAGACTTATAAAAATTGTACTAGCAGCTGCCTCACTTGGCCCAGTGCTAGACATCACCATATCTAGCGATATGACTAAAATTGTTAAAGCTACGTAAAAAGTACACACACACACACACACACACACACACACACACACACAAACACAAACACACACACTTTCTCACTAAATATCTGTGTCATGCCACAGCGGCTTCCAGTCTCATGTCACCTTACCGTAGAGTACCTGATTTGTAATGAGTCTTTATTTAAGTCGATTGTACAACAATCTTTACATCTGTAATATGGGGAAAAAGTAGCGGTGTAAATTATTTTGCTTGGTTCAATATGTGTTAAGAAACACTTCTATGACAATGAAACTGGATTGAAATTAATAAATCTCGTCGCTCCTGCTGCATCTGTAATAGAGAAATTAAGCTTATGTTATTATAATCTACAAGTGTTAGCAATTTAATCATATTATATATATTTTGAATGCGGTTTAGATTCATGTATTTATTTTCCCCGTTTAATGAAAGACAGAAGAACCCCAGATTTGGGGATTTGATGTTAAAGATTTATTTTCAAACATGAATTGTTATCAATAAAAATGTACGGGACTTTTTTTATATCGGTGCAATTTGTAGTGGATTTAAAATCTAAGTTCAAAATAATAATGAGAAGCCAAACATACCATGTACCAGAAAACCAAATTTCAGCTTCGGAGACACGTAATCTGAGATAAAGTACCCGGCTGTTTCTTTGACCTCACGTGCTGAATGTATGAAGGGGCCTCATTTGCATCTCAAACAAATAGCTTAGGTACTACTTCCTTCGTAATCCTAGTCCCAGACAAAAATATTCATTCCTGAACCGTCATGTATGAATAGTCACAAACAATAAAGTCGGGTCAACATACAACCTTATTAATAAAGTCAGGTCAAAATACAACCTTATCTTCGGGAAACCCGAAAATAAAGTTCTAAAGGAAATTATATTTAAATTCAATTACCAATTTATGACATACAACTCAGGAAGAAATATAAGAAACTGACGGGCCACCTGCTAACGAACATACCTATATCGCAAAGGAGAGCTTTAATGCTCTCATATGTTTGAATTTCACATTGAGATTCCCCACCCCCACCAACTTATTGACCTTTCCAAATAATTTCTTCTTCTCATTCAAGCCGAATGCCATCGAGTACATTTTTCCTTACTATTTACCAAATTTTCCTAGGTCATGAAGTGAAAGTCTTTTCTCGCGTTTTGATATCTTTTTGAAAGTAAATCATATTTTCTCAGGTGTTTAACAGCTGGTTAGATTTCAGGCAGGCCATCAAAGGAAACCCCAGCTTGATATATCATATTCGTAGTCCAGTCATCTATAACAAGTATTTACATTATTAATGTCTCTGATTGGACAACTGGAACTCTGACATCTAGATAACATATATAAAAATACGTAAGTCTAGTATAAGAAAAATGCAGGTAGTAAATAGTAAGTATAAACATATAGATCTCTGATATCTGAGAAATGCAGGTAGTAAGTATAAATATAAGTAACTCTGATATCTGGGAAATGCAGGTAGTAAGTATAAATATAAGTAACTCTGATATCTGGGAAATGCAGGTAGTAAGTATAAGTGTTAGGTATATTTGATTATTTTATTTGTATTTTGTGTTGGTGTTTGTCCATGATTATTATTATTATTATTGTTGTTGTTGTTGTTGTTGTTGTTGTTGTTGTTATTATTATTATTATTATTATTATTATTATTATTATTAGAAGTGTGTATTTGTAATCCAGGCCTCTGGCCTGTGATACATATCATGAAAACATGGAGACCGTTTATTGTGATACATATCCATGCATCATGCGGTACAATAAGATGTTTTAGTGCGTAACAAAAGAACATCACATCTATTGGAAGAGATATACATGAAAGTGATTTTCATTGTTGCATTTTTTCGAATTGGTTGAGACGCAAATATATTTTACACAGTAATCACGCAATCTAATTTGAAAAGAACCATAAAATCTACATGGAACAAGGTTTTTTATATATATTGATCAAGAACTTTATGTAGCAGGAGTCATTGATTAAACGGTTTCTCTAATCTTGAAAGTGTTTATAGTAAATATTGCTAAATTAGTCATCAGAATTTTGCTAGTATTATTTTGCATAAAAGAATTTTTTTTTTCTTCTAAAGTTGGATTTTTATATACAAAGGTGGTTGAATGTTTTCTTCGTATTTCTCCATATAGCGGACAATCAGTAATAATATGGAATTCATTTTCGATGTTAAGGTTACAAAATTGACACAATCTTTCCTTACAGCAAATGCTTTCATGTCTTCCCGTGTTACCTCTGATTGGCAAGTTCTCCACTCTAAGAATAGTTATTATATAACAAAATTCGCTATCTCCCAACAATTCTAGGTATCATTGACAAGTGAATTCTTCTTCCAGTGACCTATAGAAACGCGGTCTTACCATCGACTTAATCTCATCCTGCAGCTTTTGCCTAAAACTATATTCACATCTCTGGCTGAACAATCTAAGAAATGTATTTTCATCAATTACGCCGTAAGTACACCACATTACCAAATCCGAATATAAAAAGAAGCTTTTTTAACATTGTTAGCCCAGCAGTCACAATTTTACCCCATCTTAAAAGTAAATTGTAGCATTATTAGAATCAGTCTTATTGTTGTGTTCAGTTTTTATTCGAAAGTATTTATTTAAATTGTTCACTGGAATTACAACGTGCACATTAATACTTTTCGGACAAAATCATTATTTTGGAATTATTGTGAATTCATTCAATAACATTTTGGATTATACCGTTATGAAGCATCAAGGCTGTTAGCACACAAACCCTATTCCAGGCTATAGGCATATCAGCATATTACAGACTGGAATTCGTTTTGAACACCACTGGAATTCATTCGGAATACTCTTTTGTTTTGGACTTGAAATATAACTTTCAGCATTATTTGAGATATAATTGTTTTCAGTTGTTTTAAACTTTTTACTTTGTATGCTAGGAAAGTAAACTATTTGTTTGAATTGCACAAAAGTTGTTCGTTTTCGTCCTTTTCTATTATTTCGTTTAAGACCATAACAATGAGTAACTTTTATATCTGGGAAAAGCAGACAGTAAGATTAAATACAGTTGGTAAGGATAACTAGGATGTATCTCTGATAACTGGGAAACTCAGATAAGAAGTTTAAAAATAAGTCAGCTAATAAGTAAGTGCCTCCTTTTTGTTTGTTTCAAACTACTAAACGTTTAAAACTAACTTCGTTTATTTAAAGGTTATGTTGTTGCGTTTGTCCAAATTGAAAATTAGCGTGGCACCCAGATAATATCCAATCATATCTTTATATACTGTATAAAATTATGCGACACACATGCTAATATAATTTTTACCGTATGTGGTCGTTTATTAGTGGAGTCCAACTGCAAACCACATTGACGGTGATCAGCCGTCACGTAACGCTCTTTGTTCTATTGACTACTTCTAACAAACTGAAAATCTGGGTCTGTGCAGGGTGCGGAAGGACCTCGACCTGTAAGCGATTATATATGATACCCACGCCTTCTCTGCACAGACGATGTAACACATGTATTAAATAGTGTAATGGAATGCCGACTTAACATTTGTTTCGTTGGCCTTCGCTTGACCTGAAAAATCAGGTGACAACACCTGGAATCCAAGGCTATTCAAGAAAATATAAAGTCATTTTAAAACTTCAGTCCTTTCATACAAAACCGCTTCTTTACCATATGAATGTATTCTGAAATGCGTTCGAGGTTTGCTTCATGCCAGCTGAACTAATTTGATTACAGGTGTGGTTTACTTAGTTATTAAAAATAAAGTCACTTTCCTGAAATGTTATGCAAATGTTTTGCGTCTTTGTTGATGATTTATATGTAGATTATAGGTAGATATAAAAGCAACGAGACCTAATTCCTGAAATGCAACGAGACGCGGAATATCGAAATTGCATGCATCTCGTGCCGGTCACTAATTTTTACAATAGATGTGGATATTATACGAATTTCAAATTTAGAGAGTGCATTGCTTGGTAATTTAGTGTGTGCATTGCTTGGTAATTTAGAGCATGCATTGCTTGGCAATCTAGGGTCATTTTTGAAAAGACGGAGTCGATCGAAAGGAGTTCAAAGTGTACTATCTACAGCAATCAAACTAACCTTATGGAAAATAGCTTTGATTAAGTAATATTTTTTTCTGACACAAAAAAAAACAACCTGTGTGTATTTGTGCTTCACCGAATTTGGATTGAAGTACAATGAACAACAAACAATTAAATGTGTATTTGTGTATTTATTCACTAGTGTTTATTTTCTTTTCTATCATATTTTATCTTGTTTTACTTCACGGTTACGTTGATTTGAAAGGGTGTATCAGTGAAGTGGGATACTCTGGGGCAGATGAGAACATATAAGGAAAAACAGGGGGTTGTATACTCGGGCAGTATATGGGAGTTTAACATTGTGGGACTATCTGGGGCAGTATATGGGAGTTTAACATTATGGGACTATCTGAGGCACTAGATAGGAATGGAACAGGTGGGATGACGTCACGGTACTGGCAACAATGTTGCAAGTAACTGACCTGAATACGCGCGGCTACCTAGGTAGGGACATATACGATAGAGACAGAGACATAGAAACATGGTTAGAGATATAGACATATACAACACAACCATAGATTGATGAACATCAATCTATCATACCTAAATTATACAATAGACTAAAACAAAATTAGGCAAGAAGGAGTAAATCTTTTCGAGGCATATGAGTGGCCCTGAAAAGGGCCTTTAGATTTCATCTTCTTCTTTGTCTTCTAAGTTCTTATTTTCCTCCACCAACTTTTTATTTTTTGTCCTACACTCTTCGTTTCTTCTCATTCTTTTCCTCCTCCTGTTTTCCTTCTCCTCCTCCTCTTCCTCTTTCTTCATTTTTTCATTCTCCTCTTCTTTTTAAATTTTTTCATTCCCTTCTGTCATCCTCTGTTTGTCTTCAATATCTCCCTTTTCTATTCTAATCATTTAAGATCTCCTTCCCTTTCTTCAAATTGTTGATTTCCATACTTAGTCTATGAGGACTATAAGCCCCAAACTGCATTCTAACTAGCATTTCCTCCACCATACCTAGTGTATCTACTACCTCCTGCAATCTCAGCATTCTCTCTATCTTACTAGCCATTTTGTATTCTGTGTAGAATGGCGCGAATGACGAACGTTGCACTTTATATGTCTCAAGCACGGACGTGAAGGAAGATATCCCTTACACTCACTTCACATATTATATACTATCCACACAGACGGGAAGAGAAGAAAAACACACGATATCTACTATCCACCCAAACGTACGCGAAGGCATAAAACACACCCATATCTATTATCCACACAAACGTACGCGAACGCACACAAACACACACTCTACTATCCACACAGACTGGAAGAGAAGAAAAACACACCATATCTACTATCTACACAAACGTACACAAGCGCATAAAACACACCGATGTCTACTATCCACACAAACGTACGCGGACGCATAAAACACACCAATATCTACTATCCACACAAACGTAAGCGAACTCATTCAAACACACACACATACAAACATACCAGTAAAGGAGTGAGTGTTTATAATTACGCTACTCCACATTCACACAAACTGGCAACTTGAATAGCCTCTCTTTTATAGAAATCTGGTTAGCCCTGAGAAGGGCTGTTTTTTCAGAACTCCAAATGCACCTAGTTAATGCTGGCACTTCCCAGTTCTGGCCCCAGACACGCAACGTCTGCTCCAGTCCTGCTCCCAATTTAAGGTTGTGGCTGGTAGCGCAGAGGGGGATTGGCTGGCTTCACTCTTCCAGTCTTCACAATCAGGGATGGTGAAGACTTCCCTCTGTCTTCTTCTATTTTGTAGCCGGTGATGATAATGAGGTCTCTGCGGCTCTACTGGCACTGGTACTGGTGGCTGTGGCTGACGTCGTTGTGGTACTGGTATTGGCTGTGGAGGCGTCCTCACCTCAGGTTTCACATTACACATAGGACTTAACATGAGGTGAGGCGCGATCTTTTCCTCCTTCTTTTCCTTCATTTTCATCTCCTCCTCTTCTTCCAGTCTGGCAACTTCCGCTATGGCCTCCGTGGCCAGTTCGTCCAGGAGGCGTCTGGCATACTCCAGGTGCATTTGGAGCTCCAATAATTTGGCAATTCTATTACTCATGTAGAAAGGTCAACGTTGGGTAGCCAGACTGACGATCGTTCCGCCTTATATCCCTGGAACACGGACGTGAAAGAAAACATCCCCAACACCAAAATTTACAATACCCATACTACCATCCCATGGAACGTGCGGACCTAAAAGAAACACTCACGTTGACTCTTTTACTTACAAACACAGACACACACTATCGGACAAGACAGAGAAACGAAGCGTGGATTTTTACTGAAAAAAGAAACGAATTGCTTATAGACATACTTCTATTTTTAAAAGCATATAAAACACACACATTTTGTTTGGGTAATTGAATTAGTATGTCTTTTCCAGAGTGTTGGGGTCGCCATGAAAAGGGCTGTTGTGTTGACGGGGAGTGATGGCAATCTTTTATCGTCTAAGACTGCGTCACCGTCTGGCGGCAGGCTTTCCAACAGGATACGGTCTGCTTCTGCAGAAAGAGAAGGAGAACTCCTTGGTGTCCATACGACAGTCGACAAAACCTCCGTCAGGTTCCTGCTGCTGTTGCTGCTGCTGCTCTTGTTGATGCTATTCTCTCTGTTGCTTCTGAAATCTGTACTTCTCTGTCCACCCTTCTTGTTCTTTCTTGATTTCTTCTCTGAAGACCTCTTCTATCATGTCTTCGGTCACTCTCAACAGCCTGACATTCTCTATCTCTTCAGGTATTGGTATCCGGTTTTGCCTGACACGGTGTAAATTCACGTATGCTTCGTTCAGCTTGGCTAGTCTGGAAAGCATATTCGTAGGTTGACGAGTCGACAATGGATGGCCAGACTGGAGACTGCATCGCTTTATATGGATCAACCGCAGACGCGATAGAAATCACCCCTGTGACTTTTTGTTGGGTCGGAACACTATTATAACTAATGTCATGGTGAGGGATAGAGAGAAGTCAAAGAGCATATATTCACAGTCTTTGTTTGGGAAACAAACGACAGACACATTTTTTCAAAACACAACATTTTTTTATTCAACAAACAACTATCAACTAACAATTAACAATAACATCAAACAAACTTTTTGACAAGGTTGACAACGTTGTGAAATCATGTTAGATTTCCACTGGTGGAAGTCATGAGGCGATTGATTTACACTACGTTTCCTAGCTAAAGACAAAAGGCAGCCATAATGGTCACAAACCATCGATCTGCTTTCTCATCGTTTCTAGAAGAGTCACGATCAAAATAAGTCACTAAATGTTCTAAAGGATATCCAAGACTGCGTTGATGAAGAAAATACACACAATATTGTCCACACACCATGGAATCTGTACCTTGTAATTTCACATTATTGAATCGTGTCGTCTGGGCATTTCTTCTCGTAAAGTCGATGATGTCGTATTCCAAAGGGGGTAATCCATACGAATCAAAATACTACACACAACCCTCTTTAGAGAAGCAGACGGCTACCCAGTGGGTTCCTGGGAGATGACTGTCGTCCGTGTTGATGACATAAGCTTGATGGTCTTGAGGTTTGTGGTGATGTAGTTCATCTTTAGCACACACGACAGGATTCCAAGAAGCAGCATATGAACTGTTGTTCGAAAGGTAATAAAGTTCCCAGGTATCCATTTGTTTTTCACAGGTAATGATAAGTCATCAATTCAATTCTGACATTTTCTTTGCAAATCAATGACAAATAACCGTTTCTTTGCTTCGTCTCCGCACTCTGAGCTAAGAGACCTTCGATGCGATAGATCTCTAGAGTAGTCAGTGGAGGGCAGGAATGATCACACAAGCCTTTATACCACTCATGCAACACTGCTTCTTCCGAGATGAGACTCAAAGCATCGTCCAGATACTCGTCCAAATTTTCTTCTTGGTCCATCATAGGACATTTTCGTGTTGAATTTGACTGGGATGATCGTTTTGACATCCATAGCAATCTCTCTCGGTCAAATCCTCGCAAAACAGGACACTAAATGTTGTTCTTGTTCTGGCCATCTGGACGTGAACACTACGTCCTCTTCGTCTTTGTCTTGGGGTTCTGCTTTCACGGTATCCTCCCATTCCATTTCCAAAGATTCTCTACTGTTCAAAGAGGGATAAAAGTCTTCCATAGTTTCTAATAGTCTCGAATGTCTTCTCTCAAACTATTAATTTTTATGGTATTATCGAATTCGGCATGCAAAATGACGTTCACCGTCTCGGCGAGAACTTCTGCAAACTGAGGTTGCACACGCAGTTGACCGGATTTTATAGGGTGGAAATGTCCCTCGTCGCTGTCTCGGTCTGGAGTAAAATCAAAGGCCCAGAAAGTGTAACCTCCTACATAATCTTCGTACGAAATGCCGTGACTGGTGTTGGTTCTTAGTTGTCCGGTAGCTTCGTACAGGGATAAGTACGATCTCAAGTAATTCTTCTGGGCAAAATAAAGATCGAAGGGTCTGGTACACATGGTCTTGTCATCGCGACTGACTTCGATCTTGGACACTCTGTAGTGCTTAAACTGGAAAGGATTTTGATCGTGGGCTCCGTTGAGGGCTGCATTGCTGACGATACCAACGATTAAACGTTTGGGTAACTGTCCTTGGAACAGATGATCTTCGATCTTGGATTGGATTCCAGCAGGAATGGTGAAAGTTTTCACTTTTACGCATCGTATCGGATACTTGGCGGTCGTTCTGCTCAATGTGTGACTGATGTCGTTTCCCGCTTTAGGTAACACTTCTACGCGGTGCACGTAAAGTCTGGCTTCTTGGATGATGGTTTTGTACTCGTTGACATCAGTTATCACTGCTGCGATTCAGTCTCAGGCAAATATCCACTCCGTTGAGCAAATACTTGTCTTGCAACCACATGTCCAAATGCAATCGATCCATCAGTTCTAAACTACGGCCTTGCAGGATTTTCTTTCGACGGTCGTTAAAGCCAACATTGTGAGGATCGTCATCTGCTGGCAGGGCTGTGTCGTTAAACTTGTCATCAGCCGCGGTGTCAGGTTACCAATCCACGCAGACATCCACATGGGTGTTCTTGGCCTCTTTTCCGTAAGTCAAGAGATTTTCCAGGTACGTTCGGTAAGCGTAAGTATCCATGCTACTGCTGACCAGTTTGTTATTCAAGTACAAAGCCACTTCGCTGAACAAGGAATGCATGAAATTGTTGACGGGAGCTATTCTGGCATCGGCGCCCGTATTGGTGTTGCCCGGTTTGATCACTTTGAGTTTCAGGTACAAGTAACTGCTATTCAGATCTATTTAATCTTCGGGATGTCCTTTGATTTCAAACGCAATGGGATCTGAATCCGTCAAGAAGGAGACGGGGTGAAATTCGACCCATTGGGATTCTTGCATCGTCATCATGGTGGGTGGCATGGCAAAGAGATTAAGTTCCGACTTGGAACAGACGCAAGACTCCCGGTGGATCATTTTCTTTCTTTCTCTGATTTAATAATCAAAAACATCTAAGTCTCGGACGGTTCTTCTTTTCTTAGTCTTTCCAGCTCTGGGGGTGTGAAGTCCTCTGAAGGGGTATCTTCGTCGTCTCTTTCTGCTTTGTCCTTGCTGTGGCGTCAGGCAAGTAGGAATGCCTCATTCGGCAGTGGCCGGGGCATTTATAGGAGTTTCTCGTCGGCCCAAAATGTCATTACCCGTTTGAATCAAAACATTTTTGCCTGCTCTCAAGAAAGCTTCTTTAGGATTTTTTTTTTTGTCAATGATGACATTTTGGAGAAATTCTTTACCGTGCGTCAAAGCGGCATCTTTCAAGACGTGCAATCCCCGTGTCACCATCGGTTTTAAAACGGGGGCCACCGAGGCTGATTTCAGCATATCTCCTAAACCATGTCCTCGCTGTCGAGTGACTCCTTGGTACACAAGATACATGACTGACAAGGGGTTAGAGTAATCGTTTCCGAAAATGGAGTTTCACTGTGACTTTCCCTTTGGTGAATGGAATATTTTGTCCCAGATCTCATTTTATAGTAATGTTGACAGTGTCGAAATAAGACTTACTGACGGGCAAATAGTGAGGATGTACAAATTCTCGGTGAACGTAATAGGTGTTTCCACCTTCCTCGTCAGCGTTCGTGGCAGAATCCACTTTGAAAGGAATGACACGCAGTAACGGTACGGAGTTGTGTCCCACCACGTTGTACTCCACCACATCGGAGTACACAAAGATCAAATTCAGTCCTTGGATCATTTCTACAAGGAGTCGAAAATATCTTGCAAAATCCTAGTTGGTATTTCGTTTTTAATCTTGATCAACTTGGGATCTCCACCCAAAATGTCATACAATTCAGGACAAAATATAATGGCCAATACTTTGTCCTCTGAAAATTTGATCAGTAGGCGTCGAGCTATTTTATGGTACTCGAGGGTGACACTTTTTCTAGTTTCTCCAAGGCTTTACCAAACACGGTATTTTATTTGGTAGCAATCGTGTTCACAAATGTTGACCGCTATAATAATAGCCTACAGGAATGGTCAACAGATATTTTAACCGTTTAGTTTTAAGGTCTTGTGTTTTCAAAGAGTCACCTACAGTGGTGCGTTCATCCAAGTTTTGTTGCGCCTGATCGTTATGAAATTCCACCTTAAAAGTGTTTTGATTTGGAAGGATATTTAGGATTTGTGTAGGGTGAATCATTTCTACTAAAGCCACTTCCCAATAGGGTTCGTGATCCAATTAGATGACCTGAAGTAATTTGGCCGTGTAGCAGCATAATGTGTTATTGGGAAACACCTCCATGGAACTGTCACTGGGTAACGTCAAGTAAAATTGTTTGTTCATAATTCCAGAGTTCATGTGTCCGAGGAGTCGGTGGAGGTCAGCGGATTCTCTAAAAAAGGATTATTGCTAGAATGGTGACTGTTGTAAAGGGGACTGACGTTGGACGCAAGGCTCCCGTTGTTACCGTTAGAGGAATTTTTCAGGGACGGATTGGGAAGAAGGCAATCGATGCAGCTGCTGAGTAAAATGGTACACAGTTGTTTGTCTCTTTGATGTAAACTCAAATTGGCAAAGGCAGCACCGATGACACAATACACCACAAAGATTTGGCTAAAAAAGACGATTTGCGTTTTAGGCACACGTTTTCCACACCACACCCACAAGGGTTGCTTTTGTATATCTTGAAGAGAAGAACTGGGGGAAGGAGTGGCCACTGCAGTAGCAGAGGCTGTGTTGAAGGGCATGATGGTCACTTATTTTTATAGTTGATGACTTGCGAAGCGTCGATCCAAGAGTCAAAACTCGGCGGATATCCTTTCCAATGTACTTTGACTTCTTTGACGCGACGTTTTCCCACTTTTCGGGTTCTTCGATCGAGAATGCTTTCTATCTCATACACGTCGTCTTCTTTTTTGGTCATACGTTGTAACTCGGGCAAGTAAAACGTTCCTTTTAACACTTCCCCGTTCATCTCTTCCAATTTATAGACAGTAGAATGGTGGCCAGGCACTCGTTCAGTGACACGAAACAATTCGGTGGTCCAGTTGGGTAAGTAACCTTTGTCAAAATTGCGTTTGGTTTTTCCAATGCGCACCCAATCTTCTGCTGCCAACACTCCACCTTTCTTGGGGACAGTCACCGTCAGGGACATACCAAACATGCGATGGGTTTTACTTTGTTGAAACAAATTTTGAGTGATGTAAATGACACTGACATTAAGATGATGCCCGTTGCGCGTAAACCACAGTTTAATTTCTTCTTCGTCTTCTACTAACATGTCGTCGAAGATGACCAGATGAGTTTGACTGGGATCCCGTTGTCTTCGCCAGGAATGCCTTCCACAAACACGATGGAATCGCCTTGACGTTCTCACAGGAGGTTGTACCCCGATTGACAATCTTTGTAACACCACACGATCCGTTGATGTGGACGATCGATCAAATGATGTTTATGTTCGATCAAACGTTTGATACATTCGGTTTTGCCTGAACCGGTAGGTCCGGCAATGAGCATGTTAAAGTGATGCCGAAGATATAAGGTCTCGCAACTTGCACGATCCATGTGTTCGTCGATGACTTTGAAAATGGAGGAAGAGGGAGCAGAGACAGTAGAGGTAGCCATTGTAGTATAGGGAATGTCACTTTTGACACGAAGGCAGACAAGACAAGAGTTTTTATACTTTTTTCAGGACACGTTTTTTGCCATCTTTAATTCTGAACAACACGAAAGACAAAAATGCATAAAAGCCAAATGGTTAAGTACATGAATAAAAGACAATTGAAAACAATCATAGTGGAATATAAACAAGTCTCTGTACAACATGTTTGGTGATCAAGGTGTGGTGTCCAAGGGACAGTGTGTAATGATCTTAGAGTCTCTACAGTCCTTGGCACAGTCACACAGGAGTCCTCCCGGAATGGCCTTACGGGAATGTCGATGACGGTCTTGTCCTGAAGAGAGTGGTTTTCCTCAGTGACTGGTTGTTCTTCTTCAGGTACTGTCACTAACACATGTGTAAAATTTACTTATTTCATTGAACGTTTTAACTTTTTAGCATTCCAGATCTTGGGCATAGTGTGCCACGTCTTTTGTCCAAGCCTCGAAACGTCAACTTTTCCAGTCACGTACATCTTTCCAATGAGGATGTAAGTCACAAGCTACACACACATCATCGTACACATCTTCAGTACCTAAAAGTTGACAACTCTTTCTTTCCTGTAGAGGTTGTCGAAAAGTATCGAGATGAAAGCGCAAAGCTTTTAACAGAATGAGTTTTTCGTGTACATATAAAGGAGCCACTTTCATGCTTTTTTGAGTGGTATGTACTGTTCATAAAGAGTCCACAAGGAATCTACTGGTAAACGAAATCCCAGAAAGCAAGTCACTAAGACACACACCACACGTCGACCCCAATTCAATGGACACAGTTCTCGTAAAATGCGATGATAATCCTCCACTGTCTGAATACTGTCATTGATTTTCTTCCACGGAATCTGTTGTATCACGAATGATAAAGGTCGTGGCATGGTAGCCCGTTTTTATACCCTCTTTGGTGTAAAGTAATAAGTGTACTTTTTGAAGAAAATCGGTTTTATTTTAGTTCTGTACCAATATTGTTTAGTCACTAATTCACATACCACACGTCGTACAGAAGTTACCTCTTGAACCAAAAATAATAGTTCTTGTAAAGATTTGTTGTAATCCTCTAACTCGTTCTTTGGGATTTGGTGTATTAGGATCACCTTGTAAGTAGAATGAGTGTTATCCAAAACATTATAAATCTCACGTGATTCATCAATGTCTGATCAATCGAAAGCTTTCACATGAATCAATCCTCTTATAGCATTTAAGTACCAGTGGTTCCAACATCGGTGACGTAACGGATGCAATTGTTCTTTGCGTTTCACTTGTATTTTGACAAACTCTCGGTAAACGCGTTCTCTCAACTCCACAGGCAAACCACGAATGTTCTCTTGTAAAGTATCCATGACCATGTCAGTCAAACACTTCTCCTGAAGCGAAAGTGACCGACGTAGTGAGTATGTTCAGGCCACTACCATTCCAGGACACGGTCAAGAATGTCATAAAAATCTTCTAATGTAAATGGTCTACAGCGGAATATTCGGAGGGAGGCACACATGATCCAGAGAAATCTAACTTGTTTGTTGACTTTTGTCAATTTCCTCTTGTGAATTTCTCGACATAAAAGTTCCTCAGTCACCATTTGAGATTTTGCTCTGACAAGTCTTTGCCAAATTGTCTTGTAGATCGTTTCTTGCAATTCGTTTGGTAATATTTGAATATTATTTTTTAAATGGGGATCAAATACTTGTCTAGGTGTTGTCCAACGTTTAACTCCTAGCCAAGCTGGTTTCTTAAACGACATGGTATGCCACTTCAATGACGAGGTCCCATTAAAGGTAGGTAGTGACATCACTCTGGCAAACGATCGCCTTCCATCGTTTTTCTCCACGTGGTCTAAAGTGATGCCTTCCTGCTCCCAGTATGTCTCTTTGAATTTCTTTTGGTCTTCCTCAGTGTGGCACCAGGAAGGATAAGCGTTGGCTTCTTGTTTCAGTTTCAAAAAAGCATCCACGTAGTCTGCGAAAATGCCTTTCTGAGTCTCGTCGCCCTTGTGTGTTTTTTTCTCTCCTGGGAAAGTGGTAAATTTCGTACACTTCTAACTGTTGGTATCCCAAGTCCAGAGCTTTGAACAATTCCACGCTGACCCACGTTCCTGTCAAGGCACTATCTTCCTGATTGTGATGACAAGGTCGGTCTTGGTTGCACGTTTCGGCACAAGTACATCACAAGGGAAACATTAGTTTTCCTTGGCAATGGTGAGGTGAAACGGGATGGTACAAATTCGAAGGAGGCAAGACTTTGCACTTGATCAATCCTTCGTATTGTCGAATGTTGTCCAGGTCGATATGTTCCGTCAGCAATTGCGGGTGCCCAGCGGGAAAGTGACAATATTTGCACACGTAAGGATACAGCTAACACACGTCCATGTATTTGATTTCTTCTCCTTTCTCCTCATCGGCTTGGTACAGCAAACAGGTCGTATTCGTCCGTTCTCCGTACAAGCTGTCCTGCGGGTTCAGAGGGTCCACCAGCTTGTAACTTTCCACTATGCGTTTAAACTCGGGATCGGTTTTCAAACGGTTGATCGTACTCGTGTTCCCACATTTCTACCACTTGGTATCCTTGCTGTTCTAACTTCAATCGCCGCTGACATGTGGCCTGGTACAAGTCTTCCATAGTCCGTTGTAAAAACTGATTTTTAGTACCACGTTGAGGGTAACAGATGGGACATCCGTGAAATAAGCACCCATTAAACTCGTACACGATCTTGGGGTTTTCTAAGTCCCAACCATCCACTGAATACCTTACAATGGTCTTTTCGCCTCCTCCGTTGCGAGTTTGTTGGATCCATTTGTTTCCTTGTCGCACAAGTACTGTAGCCAACGAGGGCTTTGACCGAGTATTGACGTTAAACAAAACTGGCCGTTTGAGGGCTTCTGACAGCTAGGGTGTTCTCGGGCATGAATCGTTGACGGTATACTAAAGAACTTTGGCGATGGTGCAGGCTTCTTTCAAAGGATTGATCCCTCCGTGTTCCATGAACAGTTCTCGAAATATTCCACAGCAACGCCATAAAATGTCCACATCGGAACGAAAATGCTTTAACATTTCTTCCTGAAAGTCGAATGGGTCCGAGGTGTGCGTGTGGTACCAAGCGTAGAAAGCTTCTCGTTGTTCGGTACGCATATTGTCGGGGTCGTAGTAGTGAACCTCAGGCAAATGGGGTAGAACGGCGTGTTGATTGGCTTCGGTATTGAAAAAGTGAGGAAAAATAGCCTTTGGCCATTTCTGTCATTCCAAACGTTTAAGGCATTCGACTCAATGACATGGTCAAGTAACTCATCGAATCTTTAAACTTCACTTGTCCCACTTGCATGGAAATGATTTTGGCTCCGTTCAAAGTGGTTTTATCACGTTCGGTGCCTTGTTCCGTATAGTATCTGAGAAGAAATTGCGCATCGTATCCCGAGAAATTGTGAGCCATCACCGTAGCATGGCGGTGACAATCTCAGTAATGTTCGATATCCTCTTGACTCTAAGTCTTGTCGATAGGGTTTAAGACCCATTGGGTGAAATTGGCTAGCGTGTTCGGTCCCCGAAAGATTTTTTCATGTCCTCCTGCTACAGTGAGGGCAATGAGTAAAGATAAGCTCTTGGATGCACTTTTCGCACGCTAGGTGAGCCAAGCAGAAGTTAGAAATGCGAATACCGCTCTCTTGCATGCATTCGAAATCGAGAAAGATGAAATTGCCTTTCTTCTGGTCATCTTCTTCCTCTTCATGTTTGGAATGGTATTTTTGAATGTAGCATTCGTGTTCCAAGTCCAGGATTTGGCGACAAATGTGACATCGCTTCTTTCCTGAACATGGCATTATTGGTACATGTGCCTTGCCCACAAGTAGGGTACAATCTCAGGAGTTGACAAGCACTTTTCCGCTGTGAACCTTGCGTCTTCAAATGCTGTTGGTAACAGATTGGACTGACAAAAGTGCGCTGACAAGCTGGGCAATGCACTTGTTCTTGTCTTTCGTCCAGACAGGGTTTCGGAGCCAAACATTCTGAGCATTTCGATCCACAATCCCTGTGTTGCTCTCGATTGTTATGGCCATAGTCACATTTCTCAGAATAATAACTGTATCCCAGGAAGGCAGTGATAGTGGTATCGATATCGAAATGTTCATCGTGATGATAGACGTGAATGTATTTTCCGTCTTTGAAATTTTTGCCTGGAAACAACAGAGGTCCACGCGCTTCTTGAGCGTGCACTTTCAAGGTGTATCGTGGAGCCAAGACGTCTTGCAATTTTTGCATTTCAGGAATGCCACAGGGTGTGTCTTTAGCTAGCCCCGCTAGCTGTAACAGGAGTTCTACTTCTCTTCGTTGTTTGGCTCCGTTAAATTTTCGAATCTTCTCCCACTCTCTTTTCCATTCTGCCGTCTCGTTCTTATCGGTATATGTTCGTCCTACCACGATGGCACGGGATAAACACATCTTGTCTTCAGGATTGTTAATTCAGACGAGACTTGTTTTGGTGCTGCGAAGGTCGTCTACCATTAACACCCTTCTGCGTCCGGTCCCTTGGGGAAGAGAAACGTGGGTCATGAACAGCGTCGCTTTTCCATCGGTGATGTGAAACTTGTCGTTGGATTGTTGCACGTGTTGAATCTAGTCCATGACTTTGGAAGGCGTCAGTTCTGATGGGCTGCTACACTCGATCCAAACGGGAGACTTCAAACTTCCTTGATGAATGGAAAGTCTCAAGCAATCGTCTTCTTTGGCTTCACATTGTCGTTTCAGTGTGGTTAACAAAGAATCCCACACATCGGTGATGAATCCTTCTGCTTTCTCCAACGGTGCGTCGGACTTAAAATCTTTAAACTTCACCGTGTACGTGTAGGCTGTGGTTATAAATTTTCTAGAGGATCGTTTGTCCGTCTCTCGAATGTGAAAGTGCTTTTCAGGGTTTACTGCTGATGGTGAACTTTGGTTGGGTGTAGACTCTCTGAGCCTGGATTCTGGTTCACTCATGTCATCTTCAAAATCGCCGGCATGAATTTGAGCCAAGACTTCAACTACTGTGCGTGGCGATAAGTCACGTTTCTGCCTCTTTCTTTCTTCTCCTTTCTTTACGAAATGATGTGATCGTTTCATCTTGGCTGCAAAAAGTCAAATGATTATATTTTAAACGCCATTGGTCCCTATTTATTCATGTAGGGCCTAGTGTATATATAAAGAGCCAGTGCCTTCCCTCCCAGTATTTGTTTCACTCTCAAGCCGACCAGAACGATGGAAGAACCCACACAGATCGAACTGTTGATCATAGCTTTGCGAGGTGTCATACGAATGTTTCTTCAGACAAGCCGACGGACTACTCCCCCTCCCTTCGAGATAAAATGCAAGATACTTGCTATATCTGTCAGAAGATAGAGCAATGGGCAACAGAATGTCCAGACCGTCAAAAATGCAAGACCAGTGTCAAAAGAGACAAAAGTCAAGATACCTGTTATCATTGTCAAGAGAGAGGAGACTGGTCTTCAGACTGCCCTAAGAAACAACAGGAACAGGAAGAAGAAGAAGAAGAAGAAGAAGAAGAAGAAGAAGAAGAAGAAGAAGAGGTGCCATCGACAATGAAAGAACCAAACGTTCAGAAAGAGAAGAAAAGAAGACGAGAAGAAAGTGAGGAAGAAGAGGAGGAAAAACTTGTGAAAGTGAAGAAATTCAAAAAACAGAGAGAGTGAAAGAAAAAAGACACATAAGAAGTCTATGATCTTTTTAAAAGTGTTGGGTTGTGAATTGGATTGTAAAATTTGTACCAGAATAGACCAGACAGAAAAAAACTAAGTGTCTCTTGGTTTTGACTTTTTATAATGATAAAGGACCTACACTCACACTCTCACACACGTACATCATGGGGTAAAAAAAGGGATTTTCAGTTTTAATTGATTTAGGCAAAATGAATAATATCTCTTTTCGAAAGAAGTGAGTGGCCCTGAAAATGACCGTTTAGTGTTTGTTTTTTTAAAACAACAAACTCAGGAAGAAGAAGCAATCAGATTTAACTGCCTTAAGCCTTTGCCACGACCAAGGTCAACTTCTGGAATTACTCCTGTCGATGATTGGGTAGAAATCATTAGGGCTGGTATCTCAGGCGTAGTAACAGGGTTGGGTTGTTTGGCTCGGGAAGGTCTTTTTCTCTTGGGGCGTAATAAAGAAGTCTGATACATTTGTTTCAGACTCCTTAACTCTGCCAAAATGTCCATGAGTACCGTCACCGTTTGACTTTCACTGTTCTCCTTCTTCCCTAGACCTTGTTTCTTCTCTGCTTCTTCTTCTTATTGTCGTTTCCTTCTTGCCTCTTCTTCTTCTTGCTGTTGCTGTTCAAGGAGAAAAGTTTGTTCTGCTTCTTTCTGCTGTTATAAAAATTTCTTCAATTCTTCTTTCTGTTTCTGTTTAAAATCCTCGACGTGTGGTAAAGAAAGAGAAGGTGGTGAAGGTACTGGTACCGGAACAAATTCTTGCGAAGAATAGAGAAAATCCACTAATTCCCAATTAAAATCGGACTCTTCTGGAAGTAGATCTGTGTTAACTTTGGTAGCCGCTGCTATGCCATCGCGTCTCGTCTACACAGCCGGTGCACCCCAATTCATCGTCTTCTTAGTTTCCATCATGTTTCAAAAACAATGCCAGATCGATTCACTGCGCACAGACGCTAGCGCATCTATATAGGGAATTTGACGTCACAGGTAGCTATCTTCGGATTGGAAGACAGACTTCGCGCAGTGACTGTATTTTGTAACTCGTATTGGGATTGGTGAAAAATCTCAATCCGTTTCGATCCGCTCTTCCACTATAAATAAAACGCGGTTCAATTCATTTCCTTCACTTGTTCTCGTCACAAGATGTGGACAAACGTTGAATCCTCTACTCTCGTATCGTCGATGCTGTTCCGTACGGACTTACCCATGTATGTTAAATCATCATGAACAATCATTCGGATCACCGAGACGAGCGTTTGGAAAAGAGAAATCTATGTTGACAGACAAGGCTGTCTGAAGTGAGTCCTCAACTACGGACCTGAGGTTAGACGAAGTTTAAGAAAGAGAAGAAGACTTATGCGATGCCCTCTATGTTAAAAGAATGGTGTTAACATAAAAAACCAAAGGCCCTTTTCAGGACCACTCCACTGCCTCGAAAAGATTTAATCTTTCATGCCTAAATTTGTTTTAGTCTATTGTAAAATTTAGGTATGATAGATTGATGTTCATCAATCTATGGTTGTGTTGTATATGTCTGTATCTCTAACCATGTCTCTATGTCTCTGTCTCTATTGTATTTGTCTCTACCTAGGTAGCCGCGTGTATTCATGTCAGTCACTTGAAACATTGTTGCCAGTACCGTGACGTCATCCCACCTGTTCCATTTCTATCTAGTGCCTCAGATAGCCCCACAATGTTAAACTCCCATATACTGCCCCACATAGTCCCACAATGTTAAACTCCATATACTGCCCCCAGGGTACAACTCCCTGTTTTTCCTTAAATGTTCTCATTTGCCCCAGAGTATCCCACTTCACTACTTGTATCTTTCTAACATTTTATTGCTGCTATTATGTTTACATTTTAGAACGTTGCCTTTAAACAATCTGATGTTACAAACTCATACATATTGAAAATGTTCATTTAGGAAAATAACAAATATTTCGTCTTCCGGTTTTGAAATTTAAATACGGAACATTCTTTTGGACTTTCATAGAACTTACAACTTGATTAGGATTATATTGGATTTACTCTATAATACCGTAAGTTCCTCTCACATTTTCATTTATAACTTTGATAATTAAATTATTTATTAAGTTTTATAAAACTTGTTGGTTTTGCTTGTTTCTGTTGCTTAGTTTATGACTATACACTTAGAGTATGACCATATCTATATTACAATTGAAAATTCTCTCTGTCTCTCTGTCTCTGTCTCTCTTTCTCTCTGTCTCTCTCTCTCTCTCACTCTCTCTCTCTTTATATATATATATATATATATATATATATATATATATATATATATATATATATATATATAGGTATAGTATATATATATATATATATAAGAGTATATATATATATATATATATATATATATATATATGCCCAAGGCATTGTTTGCCAAAAAGAATAACTGTATATTTAAACCACTCTTCAAAGTATGTCTTACTTTCACATACAATTTTTGAATTGGGGACTACTAACAAAGTATCGATGTCGGTCTGACATTTTGTAATTATGTAATTAAAGTAATTGCAGACATTATTCATAGAAAACCTATTAGGCTTTAAGCAGTGCTAAAAGTTTTATAAAGATAGTATCAACACCCGGTTAGGCACCTCGTCTGTCGGACTATTGATCCTTTTTCTGATTGCTGTACGGCCTATCGACTTAGTTGTTAAATTGCATATGTCAAGATTTCATCGCTTGTATTTAGTTTATTTCTATAGGGAATCTAGCTTCTTAACAATGTATTTTAATATTTGGAGGTTTGGAATCAATAAGGGAACGAAAAAAAAACTGCCTGGGTGGCCATCCAGTAACTTCGATATTATCAGGGAACTCTCAATTTGTAATACGTTTTATATAAAATAGTATGTGTTTTAAGCACAATCGGACAAAGGCATCATACCAACGATAAAATAGATTTGTGTCAGCAGATGATGATTATCATTGCCGTTAGTATTCTGTTGAAAATATTAAAACTGACATTACTGTTTGGACAGTTTTCTGAGTAATTACATGTGTCTTATTAGTTTCCTTCATTATATAACACGTTATTTGTATATTTTATTACCTTTCATATTTTATCTTGTATTTCTTCATGTTTACCTTCATTTGTAATAGATTATCTTTAAATAGGTTAGTTTAGCTCTGTTTTCTTACAATTCACTGTATTTACATTTTTTAAGACGTCATCTTGAATTGACACCATATAGTGATTATTGTCAGCAGCCCTTAAACCCTAATACATGTATACCTATCATCACGTGACTAAACTTGTGTATAATTTTGCATTGAAATGTACATTGTCATGTGCATTTAGCTGCCAGAATGAATCACGTGTTCTGCATGTTCAAAGATATAAACACAATGGGTTCTTTATTTGTCATCGTAGAATATTATGATCATGTGGAATTAATCTGCAGTAACCACTAAGATAATGCCCAATAACCACTGAAATAATGCCCCGTAACCACTATCTGAGATAATGCCCCATAACTGCTATCTGAGATAGTGCCCCATAACCACTAAGATATTCCCCCATAACGAACATCTGAGATAATGCCCCATAACCAGTGAGATAATGCCCCATAACCACTATCTGAGAATCCAACATAACCACAACAGGAAAAAGAGGCATGAAATGGGATAAATAAGACAACGATGAAGAATAAGTTGAAGTATTTTTAGAAAAAGATCTTGTAGTAGTGATGGTGATGGTGGTTGTTTTTCTTGTTGTAATGGAGTGGCTGTCGTGATAAACTATACTATAGATGTATTATTAAGTGGAATGGCTGTCGTGATAAATTATAATGTAGATGTATTATTGAGTGGAATGGCTGTCGTGATCAGCTATGATGTAGATATATTATTGAGTGGAATGGCTGTCGTGATCAACTATGCTGTAGATGTATTATTGAGTGGAATGGCTGTCGTGATCAACTATGCTGTAGATGTATTATTGAGTGGAATGGCTGTCGTGATCAACTATGCTGTAGATGTTTTATTGAGTGGAATGGCTGTCGTGATCAACTATGCTGTAGATGTATTATTGAGTGGAATGGCAACCGTGAGAAACTATACTGTAGATGTATTATTGAGTGGAATGGCTGTCGTGATAAACTATACTGTAGATGTATTACTGAGTGGAATGGTTGTCGTGATAAACTATAATGTAGATGTATTACTGAGTGGAATGGCTGTCGTGATAAACTATACTGTAGATGTATTATTGAGTAGAATGGCTGTCGTGATAAACTATACTGTAGATATAATATTGAGTAGAATGGCTGTTGTGACAAACTATGCTGTAGATGTATTATTGAGCGGAATGGCTGTCGTGATTAACTATGCTGTAGATGTATTATCGAGTGGAATGGCTGTCGTGTTAAACTATACTATAGATGTTTTACTGAGTGGGATGGCAGCCGTTATAAACTATCCTGTAGATGTTTTATTGAGTGGAATGGATGTCGTGATAAACTATACTGTAGATGTATTATTGAGTAGAATGGCTATCGTGATAAACTATACTGTAGATGTATTATTAAGTAGAACGGCTGTCGTGATAAACTATACTGTAGATTTAATATTGAGCGGAATGGCTGTCGTGATAAACTATACTGTAGATGTATTATTAAGTGGAATGGCTGTCGTGATAGATGTATTATTGAGTGGAATGGCTGTCGTGATAATGTATGTAATATCATCAACAGAAGATCACGAATAAGAGGACAATGGTGTCAATTTTTATATTTATGACGACTTTTACAATTCTGATGAACTGTTAATATGTTAAATAATTCGCCACATGTATGGCGTTTAAGGTTTTTCAGCAAATAATCTCTATGAAGACGATGATGTGTTAAATATGCATTTGACAATGTTTAGCACAATTAATAAAAGATTCACATGTTTGCATTACCATTCTACCTCCAATATCCTGTCCATATAATCATCATTGTAGTCATTGATAGAGTTGTCTTTTGTAATTAAAATCATCTGAAACTGAACAATAATCATGTAATAGTTTTCACTGTACATATTTATGTACAGTGAGTATTCATTAGTTTTCATTGTACATATTGATGTACAGTGAGTATACATTAGTTTTCACTGTACACATTGATGTACAGTGAGTGTTCATTAGTTTTCATTGTACACATTGATGTACAGTGAGTATTCATTTGTGTTCATTGTACACATTGATGTACAGTGGGTATTCATTTGTTTTCATTATACAAATTGATGTACAGCAAGTACTCAGAGAACTGGATACAATGACTATATTAGCTGGGAAATCTTTAGGCTTACGAATAAAATTTAAACATTGTGCAAAACCGCATTAAATACAGCTCGTAAGACAGAATTTTCATGTACGTTTGATTACAACCAAAAAAAGAAGGCGGATTCTCATGTACGTTTGATTACAACCAATGGAAGAAGGTAAATTCTCATGCACGTTTGATTATAACCAATTGAAGAAGGTGGATTCTCATGTACGTTAGATTACAAACAATGGAGGAAGAGAATTGTCAAGTACGTTAGATTGCAAACAGTGGAGTAAGAGCGGATTTTCCTGTACGTTAGATTAAAATATGGAGTAACCATTTTGACTGAATCTAGTCTGAAAAAGTTCAAATATCATTGCACCAAAGATTGATGAGTATGTAGCTAAAGCTGAAACTTTGATTCCACTTTTAGGCATTTTTATTCTTAGGCATTATTAAATTAGACATTTTTTATTTTAGGCATAATCAATATTATGCATTATTAAATTAGACATTTTTTTTATTCTGGGTTTTAATCAATCTTATGCATTATTAAATTAGACATTTTTATTATTCTAGGCATTAATCAGTCTTATGCATTATTAAATTAGACATCTTTTTATTCTAGGCATTATCAATCTTATGCATTATTCATTTAGAAATTTTTTTATTTTAGGCATTAATCAGTCTTATGCATTATTAAATTAGACATCTTTTTATTCTAGGCATTAATCAATCTTATGCATTATTAAATTAGACATCTTTTAATTTTAGGCTTTAATCAATCTTAAGCATATTAAATTAGAATTTTTTATTCTAGACATTATCAATCTTATGCATTATTATATTAGACATTTTTTTATTTTAGGCTTTAATCAATCTTATGCATTATTAAATTAGACATCTTTTAATTCTAGGCTTTAATCAATCTTATGCATTATTAAATTAGACATCTTTTAATTCTAGGCTTTAATCAATCTTATGCATTATTAAATTAGAATTTTTTTATTCTAGACATTATCAATCTTATGCATTATTATATTAGACATTTTTTTATTTTAGGCTTTAATCAATCTTATGCATTATTAAATTAGACATTTTTTATTTTAGGCATATCAATCTTATGCATTATTAAATTAGACATCTTTTTATTCTAGGCATTAATCAATCTTATGCATTATTAAATTAGACATCTTTTATTATTTTAGGCATTAATCAATCTTATGCATTATTAAATTAGACATCTTTTTTATTTTAGGCATTAATCAATCTTATGCATTATTAAATTAGACATTTTTTACTTTAGGTATATCAATCTTATGCATTATTAAATTAGACATTTTTTATTTTAGGCATATCAATCTTATGCATTATTAAATTAGACATTTTTTATTTTAGGCATATCAATCTTATGCATTATTAAATTAGACATCTTTTTATTCTAGGCATTAATCAATCTTATGCATTATTAAATTAGACATCTTTTATTATTTTAGGCATTAATCAATCTTATGCATTATTAAATTAGACATCTTTTTTATTTTAGGCATTAATCAATCTTATGCATTATTAAATTAGACATTTTTTTATTTTAGGCATATCAATCTTATGCATTATTAAATTAGACATTTTTTTTATATTTTAGGCATTAATCAATCTTATGCATTATTAAATTAGACATTTTTTTTTTATTTTAGGTATACAAATCTTATGAATTATTAAATTAGACATCTTTTAATTCTAGGCATTAATCAATCTTATGCATTATTAAATTAGACATTTTTATTATTCTAGGCATTATCATTCTTGGTCATAATACAGCGAAATAGGAAATAAGTTAATTTTCTCAATCAAATGAGTTTGTGACAACCATACAAGATTATATGTTATATTATTATAATAAAAAAAAAATAAATAAATAAACGATACACTTAAAAGAACTATTACCATAAAAGATAATGATTTTCATCCTTTTTTATTTTTCTAATTCTAATCTCATATTAAAAAATTTAATAATAATAATAATAATAATAATAATAATAAATAGGCTATTATTGTTGTTGTTGTTATCATTATTATTATTATTATTATTATTATTATTATTATTATTATTATTATTATTATTATTATTATTATGTCATTATTAGACTCTATTTGGTCTTATAAGTGACATTATACAACATCACGTAATAGAATCATGAATACTAATTCCCAAGCAATTGAATCTTTTTATCATCCCATCATAATGTCTGAGTGTTCGAATGCATTCGATTATTTAAGCCATCCAATGATTACGATAGTGTCTGAGTGTTCGAATGCAATTGATTGTTTACGTCATCCCATCCTTACCACAGTGCATGCGTGTTCTGCACTGATGTTTCTTCGACAGTAAATATTTACGTATATGCAGGTATGACATTTGGACTTTAAGGTGGTTGGGGGTGACATGGATAATTGTGAATTTAGGGGTGGGTGGGGTTAGACGGATAAACGTGGCGTCAGAAAGTTTAATATGTTCCATTCATATTTTGGTTTCATACTCAGTTGTGCTATTTACAGTGATAGGTCACTATTACAAGGTATGTGAAAGATCATTATTGTATGGAATTTGGAAAGTCACTATTGTATGGTACGTGGAAAGTCATTGCTTATGGTACGTGGATAGTCACTATTGGATGGTTTGTGGAAAGTCACTATTGTATGGCATGTGGAAAGTCATTATTGTCTGATATGTAGAAATTCACTGTTGTTTGGTATATGGAAAGTTACTATTGTATGGCATGTGGAAAGTCACTATTGTCTGTTAAGTAGAAGTCACTATTGTTTGGTTTGTGGAAAGTCACTATTGTATGATATGTATAAAGTCACTATTGTATAACATGTTGAAAGTCATTATTGTTTGTTTGGGATGTGGAAAGTCACTATTGTATGGTGTGTGGTAAGTCACTATTCTGTTATGCAGGAAGTCACAATTGTATGGTACATGGAAAGTCACTATTGTTTTGCATGAAGAAACTCACTGTTTTATGAAATGTGGAAAGTCGCTAGTGTTTGATATGTTGAAAGTCACTATTGTATGGCATGTGGAAAGTCACTATTGTATGGTATCTGGAAAATCAGTTGTTTTGTATGTGCAGAGTCACTATTGTATGGTATGTGGAAGGAAACTATTATGTCAAAGGTAGCAAATTTGGACGTTTTCCTACCGTCACATATGGGCTTATATCACTCATTCAGTTACAATAACAACTCTCATGAAACATTAACTCTGGGGTATTTTTCAATCAGTTAAGTGTGTGTGTGTGTGTGTGTGTGTGTGTGTGTGTGTGTGTGTGTTGCAGACTGTAATATTATATGAGTATGGTAAAATGCTTGGTTATTTATGGTTTTCTGTTGATTTGTTTCGTTTTTTTTGGCTGGTTTCTTTGTTTCTTTCTTTGTTTGTTTTTTCTTTTGTCGCTGCCTGTATTTTTTTCTTTATGTTATCTGTCCTACAAAAGAGATGCTGGCCGAAAGAGAACAGCCTTGACAACCCTCTTTTCATCTGACAGCCAACAGCTTTGACAACTTATTTCTCTTGGGACAGTCAACAGGCTTGACAACCAAGTTCTCTTTAACACCAACAAGCTTGACAACTTAGTTCTTCCGGACAGCCAACAGCCTTGACAACTAAGTTCTCATGGGGCAGCCAACAGCCTTGACAAGTAAGTTATCCTGGGACAGCCAGTTCTGCTATACCATGTCCACTTTCAGATTCGCATCCATATTATTACAGCTGACTGACACAAATGGCATACACCATATCCAGCAGTATGTTGATGGGAGCTTTACTTTGAAATGTTTAGGTGGATTAGATTTCATGTTCAATTACACATTTAAAGAAATAAGTAGCAAAATCTAACACTAGCAGAAACACCCAATACAAAGAGCATTCCACTTCAACATAAGCTATTTAATTTAATGTTCAGGAGTAAAACAACTGTCTCTTCCAAATCAAGAAATTCTAAGTTTTACTATTTTGTTACTTGGGTTGGGATGATTGCTATGGCATAAATCGTAAAATTATATTGTCCACAGTAACCTATACGAGCACTCTGGTCTGATCAGCTGAGTGAAATGGGAATAGTATTTTGATTACAGCTGACGTGTTTGAAGCGATGGGAAACAAAGCAAGCGTTGAGATGTATTTATCAAATATGGGAATAAGGACAAAAATGTTTATAATAGAGTTATAAGGAAAGAATATTTCCTTTCCTTTTAACCATTTGTGTAATACATTTATGGGATTTACTAAGAACACGTGTCTGATCACAACGACGATAGAGTCAAAATCCATAATGAGAAATTAGTTCGAAATAAACGTCAATGCTGTACCTTTGGTTATTTCTAAGCCCATGAAGCATGATGCAGTTAATTCTAAGTCACCTGGGTAATTTAACTACCAAACTCAAAATGCGAAGATTTGTAACATTGACCAAATGTTAAGCTAATTTTTCCTTTCATCTGTACGTGCAAATCACACGTGAATGTACATATCGCACGTCGCACGAGCGTCTTTTGGGAGATTTAAACAGGAGAATCATGACGCGTTACATAGAGCAAATTGCGTGTTCGCTTTGTGTAGCTTTAACAATTTGAGTCATATAGCTAGATGTATGCAGTATGGCAGTTTATAGTGATGTCTAGCATTGGGGCATGATGCTACAGACATGCAGCATCACGTCTAACCCAGTCACATTTTCCTGACACCAGGCCGACCAGATCAGATACTAACCTCTTAATGTTGAGCGCCAGGCGAGGCAGCTGCTAGTACCATTTTTATAAGACTTTGATATAACTCAGACGGGGTTCGAACCCGCGACCTCCCGCATCCGAGGCGTTCACTCTAACCACTTAGGCCACCGGAGTTGTCTAGTGCAAAGTGCATAAAGATTTTATTATATTTTGCCTCCTCGGGGTGAACAATGATTAAGCATTCTCTCTCTCTCTCTCTCTCTCTCTCTCTCTCTCTCTCTCTCTTTTTAAATTAAGACACCGTTACATTGTCGCTCTCTCTTTTCATTTAAATTAAGGCATTAAAATGGACATTGCATACTCTTGTTTCCCATTCATCTATGGTCTGCGATGGCGATGGCCGATGGTTGTCTATTGTCTGCGATTGCTGATAGCGGCTTAAGGCTTGCGATAGCCGATAGCGGTCAGTGGTCTTCGATGGCTGATAGCGGCTGATGGTTTGCTATAGCCGATAGCGGTCTATTGTCTGCGATGGCTGATAGCTGTCGATAGATGAAGAATGCAAAGAAACTAAAATGTTTCATGTGCATATTTTTCTAAAATGTGTTATTGACGGTCTACAACTACAAAGCAACAGAAATGTATGCATGTACACATTTTAGCTCAAAGTGTCCACGTACGCATATCGACACAACACTAATACATTAGAAAGAACAGTAGTGTACTCTGATAAGTAATTAATCTTTCGTGCTATATTTTTTATTGGTCTGCAGCAGTTTGAAGATATCCGCATTTTGTTTATAAGAGCACATTAGAAAGAAAGCGGACATGGCGCTTGTATCAGTAACATTTAGAAAATCAGCCCAGTTTGGAACAAAGATGAATCTCTCTCTCTCTCTCTCTCTCTCTCTCTCTCTCGTTTACTCTTATGTTGTACACCACGGAATTTTCATTGAGTTACCACTTGTAAAATATCTTTATTTAACCATATTTGAAAGAAATACTAATAGTGCTTGCTATGAACTTGATTCCTGCAGTTCATGTATTAAAAATGTGTTTGTGTATATAATTAATATTTCAAATAACTATTCCGAATGCCGTTTGATGCTCACGTTTAGAATCTGAATACTTTGGGATATGCTTGAAAGAGGAAATTGAATATTAAATACTTTGGGATATGCATGGACGAGCAAATGAAATGTTAAATAGTTTGGGATATGTCTGAACAAATAAATCAAATGTGAAATATTTCTGAATACGTCTGAACGAATTTAGGGAATGTTAAATCAATCTGAATCTGTACAGCAGTCTAATCATAAACACAAGACAAGTAATGCAAAATATGAATTAAGCCTGTAGGTAAACGCGTAAAGCAATGTATGATAAAATTATAATTGAGAAATAACACAATTATTTTCAGTTGACATTTTTTCATGATATTATAAATAGCCTTTAGTAGACAGTTTTACAACACATACCACACAGCACAACGAAAAGTGTTTAACGTCAGCAAGCTTTGCTCACCAGAGATAAAGAGACAGTTTTGCTACACATACCACACAGCACAACGAAATGTGTTTGACACCAGCAAGCTTTGCTCACCAGAGATACAGAGATATTTTACCACCGAGCTTAGAAATCATTTAAATAACTAGCCAGTGAAGATGGGGAAGACCATAACACAACTGAAAGTACATAGACTAACATCAAAAAGACATACTCTGAAGCTGCAAAGCAAATCATTGGATATCGAAAGGAAAAGGAAAAGAAAATAGATGAAAGGAGAAAGGACAAAGACAAACTGCTGAGTGTTACATCACCACGGTTGATTGAAGGAGAACAGAAAGATTGTAGGATGAAGGATAAAGAAGTAAACGGAGTGCCCGAAAGGTTGAAATAACCTTTGTTGGGGAAATGGCAAATGAAGCAAAACAGGCAGCAGCAAAGGGTGAACTGATCATGGTATACAAGATTAAAAAACAGCTTTGTGGACAATGATCCAACCACTCCATGCCAGTTAAAGATAAAAGGAGAAGAATGATAATAATGCAAAGCGAGCAGGCTGCGAGATGGTCCAACACTTCAAAGAATTACTAGACCAGCCAGAACCTGATGAGCCTGCAGACGCACCACCATCAGAGGACATTAATGACATCGATATCAACCCACTTAATCAAGCAGAGGTCAAGGCAGCCATCAAAGCCACGAAGAGCGGAAAGGCAACTGGGATTAATTCCCTTACAAGCTGAATTGCTGAAAGCTGATATAACCACTGCTGCAAATGTTAAGCCCAAAAAGGTGACCTCAGCAGTTGTGAGAACTGGCGAGGGATAACACTCCTTTCCATCCCAGCAAAGTCTTTTGTAAAAATTCTTTTCCGAAGGATTGACACAGCCATAGATGACAAACTCAGACAAGAACAAGCAGGGTTCCGCAGGAAGATGGTGCATAAATCAGATATTTGCTCTACGCAACATCATTGAACAGTGTCTAGAAATGGAATGTCCCCCTTTGTATCAACTTCATTTACTTAATGAAGTCATTTGGCAGTATTCATCATGAGAGTCTATGGAAGATTCTTAGAGCCTATGGAATACCACCCAGATAATCAAACTCGTTGGGAAGTTTTACAAGCACTTTGAATACAGCGTTATCCTTAACAACATTCATACCGAGTCATTCAAAGTGAAGTCTTGTGCTAAATGACAATATCTGGCTATTGATACAGACACTAAATAATAATATTTGGCTATCAATACAAATGCTAAGTGACAATATCTGGTTATAGATAGAGACGCAAAGTAACAATATCTGGCTATCGATACAGACACTAAATGACAGTATTTGGCTATCGATACAGACACTAAATGACAGTATTTGGCTATCGATACAGACACTAAATGACAGTATTTGGCTATCGATACAGACACTAAATGACAGTATTTGGCTATCGATACAGACACTAAATGACAGTATTTGGCTATCGATACAGACACTAAATGACAGTATTTGGCTATCGATACAGACACTAAATGACAGTATTTGGCTATCGATACAGACACTAAATGACAGTATTTGGCTATCGATACAGACACTAAATGACAGTATTTGGCTATCGATACAGACGCTTAAGGAAAATATTTGGCTATCGTTACGGACGCTAAATGGCAATATCTGGCTATCGTTACGGACGCTAAATGGCAATATCTGGCTATCGTTACGGACGCTAAATGGCAATATCTGGCTGTCTAATGAACTAACATTTAGGTCAATGTAGGTTGAACGTATCACACACTTAACGGTTATTTCTTAGTTGCGTTTTTTCTTTTGTTTTTATCTTTTTTTTCTTCTAACACGGAACTGTGTTAAATTTCTTTGGACATCTTTGGCATCAAAATATTTGGTTTCTTTTCATTTAAAATATCTGTTTTGATATAATGTATACTAAAACATCAAAATGGCTATTTAAATTAAATTATCTTGTACATACCAAATACACTAAAAAGAAACAGGATCTTTTGATTTTAAAAATGTACATAAACTGTGTTTAGCTTAGGACAAGTGTGTCTTTGTTATTAAATCCATTGGTTGAAACCTATGTTATGATGGCAATAACACTAAAGCTGTGTTGTCACAGCAATAATACTAAAGCTGTGTTGTCAGAGTAATAACAATAAAGCTATGTTGTCACAGTAATAACACTAATGTGTTGTCACAGTAATAACACTAAAGCTGTGTTGTCACAGTAATAACACTAAAGATGTGTCGTCATAGCAATAACTCTAAAGCTGTGTTGTCACAATAATAACATTAAAGCTGTGTTGTCACAATAATAACACTAAAGCTGTGTTGTCACAGTAATAACACTAAAGCTGTGTTGTCACAGTAATAACTATAAAGCTGTGTTGTCATATTAATAACACTAAAGCTGTGTTGTAACAGTAATAACACTAAAGCTGTGTTGTCACAGTAATAACACTAAAGCTGTGTTGTCACAGTAATAACTATAAAGCTGTGTTGTCACAGCAGTAACTCTAAAGTTATGCTTTCACGTTTCTCATTAAAACAGACACAGTATTGGAGCGTTTATTATAAATTAAACTCATTATTCTGATTTGAGAAAAGTAATACAAATGTACAGTAAACATAATAAAACTATTTTAAGTCTATGTTGAGCACGTCGTTTTAAGACCTGTTTTAAATTATGCGATTAAGTGAATTTCAATAAGAGTAAAAATGTAAGTCAAATACTAAAACTGCATGACTTCCTGACCGTAAGGGTGGCCTCCTGATGACTAACTGTAAATGTGGCCTCCATGACTGTAGATGTGGTTCCATGACTGTAGATGTGGTTCCATGTGGCATTATATTTGAAACTCATCTAGTGTTTTGTTTTGAAAGCATGGTATATTTAAGTATCATATGCAGTATTGCACGCTTCCAGAAATAGTGATTATACATTTGAAATGGCATGTATATTAATATTACACCCTTCCAGAAATAGTGATTATACCTTTGAAATGGCATATATATTAATATTACACCCTTTTCAGAAATAGTAAATTATGCTTTTCAAATATATAGAGAGAATGATGGAATACACTGGTTATGGATTACTGCAGACTGCGAGACAAAAGTTATACAAATGGGAGCACTCCTAACCAAACTACTTGAGACCAATATATTATTCTGAATAAAGAAGGAGTTTTAAAGTAACCGAACTTATTCCGTTTGTGCTTATTCTGAAGAAAAAAAACAAACATAAATGTTGTTTGTCAGGATGGATTATGAGGTATTCGAAAAGCATGCATCATTTATACTTATACGAGTCATTACATTGCCTATAGAAAGTAAGAACTTGTATTGGCATTTTTCATAACACGCACTGTAAGGCTAATGAATGCATAGTTACTGAAGATTTTGTATTTTCGGTCTAAAGGTATTTAAGAGTATATATATATTCTGTATTTTCTCTAACTGCAAGAATCTGCAATGTGTTCAGAAAAAATTGTTTAGTTCAATACGCAATACATGTGCTTTCCAGGGTCGAAAAGCAGAAATACAAAATATTTAGGTCTATATACCACACATATATCCTCCCTGCTACATTCACACCAATCATGATATATTTATTTACTCTTCTAATCATGATATATATAGTTATTGTTCTAATCATGACAAATATAGTTATTGTTCCAATCATGATATATTTAGCTACTCTTCCAATCATGATATTTTAGTTGCTCTTCCAGTCATGATATATTTAACAACTCCTCAATCATGATATATTTAGCTACTCTTCCAGTCATGATATATTTAATCTTCCAATCATGATAAATTTAAATAAGTTACTCTTCCAAACATGATATATTTAGTTAATGTTCCATTCATGCTATATTTAGCTACTCTTCCAATCATGATATATTTAGTTGCTCTTCTAATCAAGATATATTTAGTTCTTGCTCCAATCATGATATATTTAGTTATTGTTCCAGTCATGATATATTTAGTTACTCTTCCAGTCATGATATATTTAATCTTCCAATTGTGATATATTTCAATAAGTTACTCTTCGAATCATGATATGTTTATTTACTCTTCCAATCATGATATATTTAACTACTCTTCCAATCATGATATATTTTGTTACTCTTCTAACCAAGATATATTTATTTATTGTTCCAATCATGATATATTTAGTTAGTCTTCCAGTCATGATATATTTAGTTACTCTTCTAATCAAGATATATTTAGTTACTCTTCCAATCATGATATATTTAGTTACTCTTCCAGTCATGATATATTTAAACTTCCAATCATGATATATTTAAATAAGTTACTCTTCCAATCATGATATATTTAGTTACTCTTCCAATCATGGTATATTTAGTTACTTTTTCTTTCAGTCACAATCAAATTGCCGTTTGATTTTTATATGATAAAATATCCAAAAACTATCTACGGTGAAAGTTTTAAAAATAGCTTTTAAGCTGTCTTTTCTTAGGACTGCATATCAAATTTTCAAGGAAATATATTGTATAACGAACGTGCCAGGTTTATTCGGATGACTTGTTATGTCATGTATAATCAGCGATACAAGTTTATTCAGATAACGCGTCATGTCATGTGTAATTAGCGATACTAGCTAATTCGGATGACGCGTCATGTCATGTGTAATTAGCGATACAAGTTTATTCAGATGACACGTCATGACAATTAGAATTAATAAATAACCAACAATAAAGTTATATTGTACAGACCTATTGTAAAATGTTCCTTCCAATCCAGACACTAATACTCATTAACATGAAATTCAAACGTAAAATATATAATGGCGATTTTTATTTAAAACATTTGCCTCTCACTGTTTGGATGTCTGCCATTTAAAAATGTTTACAAAATGGAAGACTTCATAGTTACTAACATTACTATTACCAAAACTCCAGTTTTTTTTATGTATTTGTGTGTTAATAGAAGACAGATCTCAAGCATTCTCTTAAATGAAAATTCAGAATATATTTTCCCCATCTAAATTAAAAAAAAAAAAAAAATATGTCAATAATCAGGGAACGCCATCATGTTTAACTCATGAGACTGGCGAATATACATTGTGAAGCCAGTACCAAATAATTACAGATCTTGGAAAAATCTAATTATAGTGAAATATGGAGGAGTCCATAAAATGATCATGGAGGAGTCCATAAAATAATGATACAAAAGTTCAACGTGAGGAAAATCGTGCTCATCATTTTGACCAGAGACTTGAATTGTTCCAATTCTTTTGCCATGTCTTTCACCGAATGACATTTAAGAATCCGAGAGATTCAAGTTCATCAGCTAGACTCAAGTTGTATTATATAAATGACAGGTTTTAAGGTTTGTAAATATAATATAACCTTAAATTACATGATTGACAAAAGCATATCTTCTTCTTCAAAGGACAACTAAATGCGACTAAACTACACGGAATTATTTGAATGTAAACATGGAACACGTTTAGGCCGACAATTACCCTTCCCTTTGTAATTAAGGAATCTTCTTTCGTCTCATTTAGTGCTAGAATATGCTCAAATGTCAAATCATAAAATAGCTCCTGTCATCATAAAACCTAGTCTCATCCGAGATCAGGGGTATAATGTTTTATCTCCATACCGGCAGGGCTTTGTAATGCGCCGGTCGCGTAATCATTAGTATCTGTAGTGTTACCTTGATATCAAGACGGTCCACCTGGATCTGAACCGGATATCTGCTTATTGCTTTCATCATGGATTTCACCAGGTTGTTTACTCATGCACACGTGTATTTTCTAAGGTTTTTGACTCTATTCATACATCTCTGTCTGTCTGTCTCTGTCTCTGTTTCTGTCTCTGTCTCTCTGTTTCTCTATAGAGAGATAGACAGACAGACAGACAGACAGACAGATAGATAGATAGATAGATAGATAGATAGATAGATAGATAGGCGCGCGCGCGTGCGTGTGTGTGTGTGTGTGTGTGTGTGTGTGTGTGTGTGTGTGTGTGAACTTTATCAATTAACTTCACATATTTTTTCCAGATCAAATAAAATCTTGTCAAAGGGGCAATGAGCAGGCGCTCCTGTAGGCACAAGATGGGTACACAATCAAAACTACTAGATATATTGCTATGGTTGTGCAACAATCACAACAGCATCTGCTAGACAATTACACGGGGGCCCCGAGTGGCCGAGTGGTCTAAAGTGCTGATCGTTAAGGATCACTGCCATCTCACCTCTGTCTGCGTGAGTTCGAGTCCAGGCTCGGCTAATGTGGGTACGTGAGAAAGCCTGCCAGTAGCTTCTCGTGGGTCGGTGGTTCTTCCCGGGGTTTTCCAGGGCTCTTCCTCCACCATTAATACTGGCCGCCATGTATAGCCTATCTTGTGCTGAAAAATGGCGTTAAACCCTATAACAACAACAGCAACAATTACACGTATTACTTGTCATGTACCGACAGTTTCGTACAGTACCCGTATTTTGAAAAACTTTTATTACTGCTGAAAGTTTTACGAAGCTCACAACTGCTTACTTCACGTATCAACTATCAGCAGTAAATATAATGAGTATCGACCCTAATAATGTTCTATTAACAAATAAATAATAATACAAAATAATACAAAACAAATACAAAACAATACAAAACAAATACAAAACAATACAAACCAAATACAAATCAATACAAAACAAATACTAAACAATACAAAAGAAGACCAAACAAATACAAAATAATACAAAAGAAAACAAAACAAATACAAAGCAATACAAAACAATACAAAAGAAGACAAAACAAATACAAAACAATAAAAACAATACAAAACGAGAATGGCTGCTGCTGAAGCCACTAATCTTACTACTTCTACAAAGTGCATTAGTATTACTACTACTACTGCTGCTACTACTACTACTACTACTAGTACCATTATTGCTATTACTACTTCTATTAGTACTACTACTACCACTACTACTGCAGCCAAAAACACTGCCGCTATTACAGGCTCAAACTCGGAAGTAGTAAATATACCGATTATTCTTGCTAGTACTATGATACTAATAGATATAAAACAAAACCAATATCTACTGTGGTGACTACTACTACTACTACTACTACTACTACTACTACTACTACTACATGCACTGCTACTACCGCCATCGACACCGCCACTACCGCCATTGCTGTCTCTGATTAACATGTGATAATGATGTTACCATTTTTTGCATAAAGACAGGCTGATGCCACTATTAGGTTTGAGGCAGAAACTGTTGCCACGGACGTAGCAATATGAATTACAATAAGAACATCATCAACAACAACAATAACAACAACAACAACAACAACAACAACAACAACAACAATAATAATAATAATAATAATAATAATAATAATAATAATAATAATTATTAATAATAACAATATTATCTGTTGCTCATCTGTCATCTGAAGAAACCGAAACAAGTCATTTAACTACAGTTACTGCCTGTGTTTTTGTTTGCTTGTTCATGTTCGGGTACAAGGAGTCATAACATCACTCACAATTGTTCTATGAAAGAATCTGAAAAATGTAATGTCATATTTAACACCTTGGCTACCGTTTGTCCTTGTGTATTTATCTAAGAGATCTCCTTGCTAATAACACTAATTTACTCAATTAGAGAGAAACATCTCCAATCACATATAACTTTGCATTTTTTGACGATTCACTTTAGGTGGAAATGTTAAGCGCCTGCTTTTTAAGGGTTCAAATAGGTCATTTTGTAATGTGACGTAATTTGTTGTAATGAAGGACATATATTTTAGCAAATGCCGGAAAAACATATTATGTTACTGCATTATCCAAAATAATTCAAGGTGGCATGTTTACATTTACTTTGTTACTGGGATCCTTGTCTTGTGTGGTGCTATTCCCTTTATTTTATTTGACGCAAAGAGTTCTTTTGTTCTTCTTCGTCGTACGGGGATGATTTTGTAGATGACTTAGGTGTAGAGAACTGAGTACACCTTATGGATTAGATGTTGTCTTCATTCACAAATGACATGAACGTCTAGATTCATCTGACATATCGTCAGGAATTTGTTATCTTTGCCATATATGATTAATATTGTTACGTAGAGATCCCTACCCTCATTAAAAATTGGTATTTAACACCGTATGAGTACCATCAGTACGTAAATAGCTTGGAAGTCATTATGTATGCCAAACAAACTTACTATTTTCTCTCTCTCTCTCTCTCACACACACACACACACACACACACATACATACATACATGGGTTCGAATCTCCGTAAGCATAGTATATATATATATATATATATATATACTATATATATATATATATATATATATATATATATATATATATATATATATATATATATTGTTACGTGTAGGCTCGTACAAATGTGACAAAAGAAAAGAATGAAGTCAACAAGCTTTCTAAATTTTAACAAAATAATTTATTTCCATAGAAAACAATGTAATATAGGAAATAGGACTTACGGTTTGTGAATATAATCCAAAAATTAATCCTAAAATTGAAAAATATATGTCCTATCACTAAACAGTTCTAATTGAATCCAGGTTCGAATCTCGATGAAATTCCAATATGGAAGGCGATGACGTCAGATGAGGTCGTTGTACAAATGGGAACAATTCCTCGTTGAAACACAATATAAATGTTTCCTTTTAGAACTCCAGAATAAATTTCCACTGAATTTCTTGCTTCCAGAACTTTTATAAATATGAAGCACTTGTTTAGTTTTCTAGAGAATAAATTATTAAATTCCAAAATATAGATGAACTTTAAAAACAATCTGACAACAACAATAAAACACCTTGTTCCCTCAAGGTGTTAAGAATACGGCTGGAAAGCTCTCAGAATGAGTATTAAACCCAACTAAAACGTCATTTCATTCCCGGGTGATGGGTCACGTGGTCTCTAAACATTTGAACAGCGCAAAAAAAACCAAAAACAAAATACCAGTTATCACGTAGCTACAATAGCCCTATCTAAGAACCAAATTCTCACACTGAAAATATATTAAAACAAAGACTGTTTACAGTTCAGCTAACATGCGGGCCGAAATTACCTTGGCAATAGCCAATCGTCTTCACTCGATGTTTACGAAATCTATGAACCAGAGTAAGCTATAAATAGTGCTTATGTAATATTTTTACGTTTTAAACAAACAGAATTTACTGGAAAAAATATCGAATCCCGTGAAAATAATCATTACAATAAAATGTAATGAAACAAAATTAAAACAAAAAAGAATTTTAAAACTAACACACAACCAATTTAATTACATATGCGTAACAATATATATATATATATATATATATATATATATATATATATATATATATGTATATATATATATATATATATATATATATATATATATATATATATATATATATATATATATATATATATATATATATATATATATATACATATATTATATATATATATATATATATATATATATATATATATATATATATATATATGAAGCTTATGAATTCCAAGACAATTTTTAATATGGGGCGAAATATAAAGTCATATAACATCAGGTTCTCTGTGATTTTCAATATAATGAGTTAGGATTGGTAAGCCCAGGCATTAATATCTAAATACAGGCATTAATATCTAAATACAGGCATCAATATCTAAATGCAGACATCAATATCTAAATACAGGCATTAATATCTGAATACAGGCATCCATATCTAAATACAGGCATCAATATCTAAATACATGCATCAATATATAAATAAAGATCAGTTACCTTTGTCGCTAATTATACCTATTTTTCCATATGTACTAACGTTGTGACAGACAGTACTTTGTTCCATAAGTAATTCAGGACTACAATTATAAATCTATCTCAGACCATCTTAAAACAGGATTATTAGTTTTCAGTTTCGATTGTTATTTTCCTTCTAATTTTGGTAGATACAATTTCGAATGTTCTCTTTGATGCAAATACCGTGCCTTAATCGCATAATATTAAGCATTGTATGAACCTATCAATAGAGATCTTTCAAGTTCAATGACGAAAGGGAACTGTGAGCCATTGATAAGTTTTAGACAATTATTTACTGTTCTTAGTATGGTATCGATTGTTTTGCATTTAGTATTGTCACACTTTCAATTTAATGGTATATTACTGTTTTTTCTTGTGAACATAGTGCAGTGTTGCATTAGTTTACATTGCGGGAACAATAAATATACCAATTTTATTTCAAGTTTTTCAAACCAATCTGTGAAAAAAATGGGTTTTGTTTTTGTCATGTACATATATACTTTTATGGATAGGATTTTTTTTAAGAAAACAATTTATTGAATTGCCCAATATAATGCATTAGGCTTGAGAGTGATAACTCGTTCCATACTATGGTCAGTATGAACGCATGGCTGACTATCTTGGGGTGCTAGTGTTTGAGCTTTAGGCGATATATGAAATTAGTAGCGGCACGTGTTTAATTGTTGTTGTTCGTCCAATGAATGGTCATTTGATGAGTCATTGACTAGCATTGTTTCTGTAAGTACCTTAGTGGCTGACCAGGTGAGTTCGTTTTCTAAAATCTCTGTGGCACATTTGGTAGGAGATGCCACTTAGATTGATTGTAAATAGAGTATGTGCTGATTTTCTGAGATTTGCGCTGCTCACGCTTTTGTACTACCTGCAGGTTTCCTCCATTCAAAATATGTAGCTCCAGTATGGATGGGATCCCGCCACATGGAGCGATCCTGTGCGAGATCCTTCCAAAACTCGATGTTGAAGTAACAGAATGCCTTTGCACACCTTTTGTTTTGCTTACAGACTGAACTTCTGCACTCCCACCACATGCACGAAATCTGCCAAAGGCTGCACCTGGTACAGGTTGGTGCATCACCTATGTCATCTTGATACTGATTGTGAGACCAAAATTATCAAACGAAGAGAAATGGTCCATACTTCGTTGCATGCCAAACTCAGGGAACGGTCGTCACCGAATAGGAGATCACAAGCAGTCACCTCCCGTGACTTTGTCTTCACCAGCAGTCTTCCCAGATTGAACTGCTTGCCGTCAGTCCGGTATCTGATGTCGAACCCAGTGTCAAAGTCACGGAAGGCATCAGTAATCATAGCGGATAGCATCATACTAAAGTGTGATTGAGTGATTGAGCCTTGCTTGTCTCCTTTGGTGACTGGGAATGGTGACAATGACTTATCGCCATCCACAACACAAGCAAGCATGCCACCATGGCATTGCCCAACAATCGCGATGAATTTATCTGGGCAATCAAATATTGCCATGAACTTCCAAGAGTACTCTATGGTGTCGATGAATGTCGTGTCCAGGTTCGACTTCTGTTCCTGACGTTTCTTCTGGAGTTGACGAGCTGCAATCAACAAGTCTATGGTCCCTTGTCGTTTACCGAAGCCACGCTGAGTTTCTGGCAGCAGCCATTGATTGATGTGATGTACAAAATGATTTGGCTGACTTCTGGCAAGGATTTTGCCAGCTATTGACAGAACGTGGATGCCCTTATGGTTGTTGCATGACTGTCAGTTGTCTTTCTGCTTGTACAAGTAGACGATGGATGCATTTTTGTACTCTTGGGGTAGAGTTATCTTAGTCCACATTGACTAGAAGAGTTCAGTAAGTTTCTGTGCTGTGTGCGACCCTTCGGCTTTGTAGACGTCTGCTAGCATAGCCACTGCTCCAGGTGTTTTACCATTTGGCAGCAGGTGAATTGCTTTCAGCTTCTGTCAGCTCTGGAAGATCTGCAAGTGTTATGTTGATTTCCACTTGGTGAGTCGATCCATTGCCACCTCGCTGATAGATGACTTTGATTGAGTATGTTGTTGAAGTGTACTGTCCATCCTCGAAGTATCGTTCCATTTGCAGAGAGCAGCGTGGCGCTGTCAGCACTCTTTATTGAAGATGTTCCTGATGACTGTGGCATATAGATTGTCTTCAAAGCATAATAGAAGTCTCTCATATCATTCATATATGTGTAGGATTGAACCTCGTCTGCCTTATAGCTCTCCCATAAGTCTTGCAACTCTCTGGGTTTGCGACCTTGTCTAGTCATACTAAAGACTTATAAAAATGGTACTAACAGCTGCCTCGCTAGGCGCTCAGCATTAAGCGTTTATTGTTAGGATTGGTCGGCCTGGTGTCAGGATAATGTGACTGGATGGGACATGATGCTCTATGTCTGCGGCATGATGCCCCAGCACTAAACATTACTATAAACTGCCACACTGCAGACATCGTAGCGATATGACTGAAATTTTTTTAAAGCTACGTTAAAAAGCCACACACACACACATGCCAATTGAGAGATTTGTGAGCTTTCTAACTAGCTGGAATTTTATAGCAAACCCAAGACCAACTTTATTGTCAATCTTCTTTACTACGGCCACTCTAGAGGAATGTGCAACCGGCTTCGGTGAATTGCCCTTCCTTGGCTACACGAGTTGCACTCAAGGCTGCTAGCTTAATGTTGAATCTTGCCAGTTCTCTAGCAACAAGAGCTGTTCTTCACTCTGGTTTAGCTGATGTACTGTTCATTAGTGTGCATACATTCCAGGCACGGATGGTAAGTTACGTCGTCTTTGTCTTCTTGTTACGTTTTCGACCGCTAAGATGGAATCCCCGTCAGCTACGGGACTGTCTGGTGTGGGGAGGGTAATAGTGCTGAATTTAAGTGAGGGAAAGTTCCGCAGAGTCACCGTCACTCTCGCCCAGGCCTGTCTGAATCCAGTGGCACAACAATGTTGAGACGTCCGGAGACACGTCCGGATGCAGTGGATGGTCATCAGTTCCTACTGCACCTGAGATGATGTCCTGCGCTGTCCACACAGCTCTTGCCATCTGCCTTCACAGCCGGGGTATGAGCATATCTAAACGTGTTCGATTATTGCATGAAACTAATGATAACTCTATAGCAAATTTGACTATACTGGTGCCATTCAGCATAAATTTATTTCATTTAATCCAGACATACAGGGTGGGATCAATGGCAAAACAACTTCCTGTTTACTTGCTATATGACTCGAATACTTATTTAAGCTAAGTCCTGTAATATCCGTTGTCATGGTTTGATCGAAGTAAATGAAACTGTTGTTGTGAAGGATACATCAATTATATCTTTCTTTAATGATCATAATTATAAAGCTTTTTATTTTCATTTTTAAAGTATTTGAGGTCAGAGACACCTTATAATAATCAACGAACAAGAATACGTAACATTCAGATATTAAACTAATAGTGCAGTCTAAGACTCAACCCTCAATTCTAAACAAAATCATGTTCATCCTTTCTGGTTTGTGAAAACGTTCATACAATATCTCCAATAGGACAGCCTCAATTACTTATGTAATAGCCCATTCAGTTAAGACAACTTTTTAATGACCACTGTCTGTGTTACTAGAGGCAAATGTCACATTCAGTAAACGCTTACTATTCGTATTGCCATTATTATTATTATTATTATTATTATTATTATTATTATTGACAAATCCTTAGGTTCCTTTGTTTTTCGTTCATATATCATTTGGTTATCAGTCCATGATGGGTAATTTATTATCAGTCCCTGTTGAGTAAATTGTTTCAGTCCCTGCTGGGTAATTTGTTATCAGTCCCTGTTGAGTAATTTGTTATCAACCCATGTTGGGTAAATTGGTATCAGTCCCTGATGGGTAAATTGGTATCAGTCCCATGTTGAGTAGATTGGCATCAGTCCCTGTTGGATAATTTCTTATCAGTCCCTGTTGGGTAAATTGGTATCAGTCCCCGTTGGGTAAATTGTTACAATTCCCTATTGGGTAAATTGTTATCAGTCCGGGTTGGGTAAATTGTTATCAGTCCCTGGTAAATTGTTATCAGTCCCTGTTGGGTAAATTGTTCTCAGTCCCCGTTGGGTAATTTGTTATCAGTCCCCGTTGGGTAAATTGTTATCAGTCCCAATTGGGTAAATTGGTATCAATCCTTGTTGGGTAAATTGGTGTCAGTCCCTGTTGGGTAATTTGTTATAAGTCCCTGTTAGGTAATTTGATGTTTGCTGAATCACTGGCACACTTTAAGAGATAATAATTTGATTGGATGAGAATGGTCTAAACATATATTGGCTTTATTTTAAAGCCAATATATTTTTAGACCCTTTAAAACAAATATTTCACTAATAAATGGTCAAAAACATATATTGCACTTGAAAATGGTCTAAAACATATATTGCACTTGAAATAGTCTCAAACGTATATTGCCTTAAAAATGGTCTAAAACGTATATTGCCTTAAAAGTGGTCTAAAACATACATTGCACTTGAAATGGCCTAAATCATATATTGCACTTGAAAAGGTCTAAAACGTACATTGCCTTAAAATGGTCTAAAACATATATTGCACTTGAAATGGTCTAAAACGTATATTGCCTTAAAAATGGTCTTAAACGTAAAATGCCTTAAAAACGGTCTAAAACGTATGTTGCACTTAAAAATGGTTAAAACATATTGCCTTAAAAATGGTCTAAAACATACATTGCACTTAAAGATGGTCTCTAACATATATTGCCTTAAAATGGTTTAAAACGTATGTTGCCTTAATAAAGCATATTGCACTAGAAAATGGTCAAAATCATATATTGCACATGAAAATGGTCTGAAACATATATTACCGGGAAAACTGTGAACACCATGTTGCCTTGAAAATTGTCTAAAGCATATATTGCCTTCAAAATGGTCTAAAATATATATTGTCTTAAAAATGGTCTAAAATATATATTGCACTTAAATATTGGTCTAAAACATATATTGCCGTGAAAATTATGTACAACATATTGCCTTGAAACCGGTCTAAAACATATTTTCTTGAAATTGCTTCTAAAACATATATTGTGCTTGAAAATGGTATAAAACGTACTTCCTTGAGAAATGGTATTTCATTAAGAACATTGGTAAATGCACACATTTGTGTATATGAAAATACTCATAGAAAATTTGAATTATAATCGAAAACACTCCCATATAATATACATATATATATATATATATATATATATAT